>JBDFRD010073956.1:3555-13969 GCA_039654405.1 Bullina lineata
TTATCATTATCATCCAGGATGTCAATAGTGATGACAGTGTAAGTGACATAAGCACCATCTGTGGCGGCAACACGCAAGCGATACTGCCCTTGAACTTCTCTATCCAGAGGTTTATTCACAAAAAGTTCACCTGTACTGTGAATCTGCCGGTATAAAAAGATGAAATACTATGAATTTACTGTATGCTCACAAAACAAAACAAAAAAGAAAAAAAGAGAAAAAAACCCAAACAAACAAAAGTGTTGCAGAATGTCTCTATTAATTAAAAAAATGTAGTACTTGTAGAATGCAAAGTAATAGTATTGAATCTTATGAATAAGAGCCAACTACACTTACAGAAAAATGCATTGACTACTTATTTTGATTTTTGCACCATGTGCTTTTAAAAATCCCATACACCGAAAGGTAGAGTTGGGGACAGATAAAGTAAGTAAGTAAGTAAGCTTTTAAAAATAAGACATAAATTACTTCAGTCAAATTCAAAAGTGCATCTTATCAATTTTAGAATGCAGCAAAGATAATCTCAAATAAGATGTAATGAAGAAAATTAAGAAGTGAAACTATCCCACCTGAAACTGCCCAAGTTGATCACCCTCAGTAATGTAGAAAGTAACATCAGAATTTGGGCCTGTGTCAGCGTCCTCAGTCACTAGAGCAATAAGCACTGTGCCGGGCAGAGCACCTTCATTGACAGCTGAGTAATATCCATCACGCTCAAATTTTGGTGGGTTGTCATTAGTGTCTGTCACAGTAATTATCACACTGGCTGTGGAAGTCAGAGACGTTGCGACGGCCATATTTCTTGAGGAACGCTTTGGGTAATCAGTGACAATTACTGTGAGGTTGTATTCATCCCTGACTTCTCGATCCAGATTGGTCAAGAGGGTAATCCAGCCACTTATAGCATCTATTGCAAAAATGCTGGCCATTTCATTCATTGCTGGCCCAAAAGAAAAGCGAAGTGGTTTGATTTCAAGGTCAGCATCTCTGGCTTCAAGTCTGATAACATTCTGCTGAGGTTCTGCACTTTCAGGGAGGTACACATTGTAAGGGGAGCAGGTAAAGGACGGTGCATTGTCATTCACATCTCGCACCTGTAAAGAAGGTATAGTTTCACAGAATTTATTAATTTTACATTCACAATCTTTCTTCTCCAGTTCGATCTAGATATATATTCTTTTAGTCAGTAATATTCTCATTGCCTTTTTTTTTCAAATATTACAAACTTTGTTGATTGTTGATCTGTCAAAAGATTCTTCACTGAACATTTTTCCAAAGCTTAAATTTCCAAAGTTTATTTTCTCTATCATAATCTGACCAGAGCACAATATCACAAGAGATTTTTGTACCACTATGTAATCATCTTACTGTGGTTTCCTATTAAAACTAAGCCCAGTGCTCTCACCTTTATGCTCACTTCCATATAGTCAATGAGTGGAGGAGAGGTCCTTGTAGAAACTTGGATGAACAGGATGTAGGATGAAGTTCTCTCCCTGTCTAATCGACGCATCAACCGCAGCTGACCTCGATTAGTGATGGTGAAAACCTCAGGGTAGTTGCTGCTGTTGGTGAACCCGTGGACGATGCGGTAGCTCAGAGATTTAGGACCCTTTGCTCTCACAGTTGCAATGATAGCCCCAACCTACAGAACATTTGGAGCCCATTACTAGACTTCATGAATGTAGGGATTAACTAATGAATAGAAACCAACATAAACATAGAGGTACATATGGCCATACTTGTACAAACATATTCAAGATAAAATAGTTTATATATCATTTCAACTTAACTTATTCAGAAAAAGTCAGACGAATTTCTATTTTCGCATCAAACATCATACATATAAAATTAAATCTGCCTTGAATAAATCTTTCCACAATAATAATATTTCCTTGAGAAGAATTTGAGTAAACGACAGATATCAGTCAATGTGCACAGCTTACCTGCTCATCCTCATCAACAAAGAAAAGTCTCTTTGACTCTGGAAAAGATGGTGGTGTATCATTTCTCCCCATCACATAAATCTCCACAGGAATGTGATTCTCCAAGGCAGGCTCTCCTTGGTCTGCAGCGCGCACAAAGAACTGGAACACTTGATTCTCTGGAGAACCAACACAATAGTGTGTAATGTTCAGCATCTTTGTATTGCAAAAAAAAAATAAAATACATTGTATACATAATTCAATAAGCTATTGTTATTAGGTATAACTGCATTTTTTTTTCTTGAAATATTTCACGATAATAAATAAGTATTGGTATTTGTAAATCAAAGTAACTGTATTCCTTTATCACACAACACGAATGTCCTAACTTGATCTACATCATGTTCATTGATGACAAGCAAATTTTTCTCCCATTTCTGCGACAGTAATCGTTACATACCTGCATCAGTAAGCGGAGCTTTGGTTGTGATGACTCCTGAATAAGCATTGACCTCAAACAAGTTACTGACTGCAGGATCCTCTCCACGATGAAGTGTGTAGAGAAGCTTCGCATTGCTTCCCTCATCCTGATCCTCTGCACGGACCTGGCATGAAAGAATTCAAAACATTTTTGTTAATGAAGTAAACATGTCTGCACGTCAAAGATGGTAAATGTATAAAGAAGTTAGCTTGGTTTAACTGAAGGAAAAATGAAAGTCTTAATTTAAGACTATTTCAAATCAAGATAAAAGACATTCTCACAATTGCAAACAATTCATAAAAATCAGAACTAAGGAAAAATCTGAATTAGTATTGTAACACCTGCAAAAAATGGAGCAAGCTATTGAAGAATACTGAAAACCTTACAGAAAAAAAGAAACTGTCATATTGCTCATACATTTGTGTTCTTTTTAGTCACAGTCATATTAGCAACACATAAAAACAATGGAATATTATTTATTTGATGTCCTATTTTAAAGTATGATAATATGTAACCATCTCTTTTTAAAATCCCCCACCCCCAAAAAAAGAAAAAAAGAAAGAAAAACTTATATCCTATGTATCAGATTACATAAAAAAATGCTACTTACTCTTATCACAGACGTGTCGACTGATGCATCATACGGAACATTAGTCTGATACTCTCTCATGAGAAACTGAGGCACATTGTCATTTTCATCTCGAACTCTCACGACAACTGTGGCAAAGTCCATCTTGCCTCCATTGTCTGTGGCGGCAATAGTGAACTGGTGAATACTTTCTTCCTCTCTGTCCAAAATCTGCTTTGTGAGAATTTCTCCTGAAAATAAATGTAGATATTTTCAATTATATTGTATAAGATTACTTCTGCCAGGGCAACTGAAGCTACCATTACAAGGGAACTAAACTCACTTCAAACAGTATACAATAATATTCAGAATGTCATATACATACAAAATAAAGCAATGTCAAGACAAAAAACAACAATTTTAATTGAAGACATACAATGTTATATTAAAACAAACTTTCTCCTATTCAACATGTTTTGATACATGACAGGAAAATGTAATCCTTCTTCATAGGACTCTTACAAAAATTTCTTTCCTCTTTTCTGACAAAGAACATACAAGATCATTCAATTGACATTAAAGCCTGGTACCATTAGTTTCATCAGACAACAGTCTCACCGACAACCTTGCTTAAAACAGAATTGCAAGATTAACATTACACCTCTTCGAGCACACTTACCAGTGTCAGCGTCTATACTGAACAGCTGTGACATCTTATCATCAACAACTGAGTAAGTCAGCATTCCATAATTCCCTCTGTCTTCATCTACAGCTGTCGTGGTTATAATGCTCTGGCCAATGCCGTGGTGCTCTGACACCACCACATTGTAGGTGTTCTTGGTGAACTTTGGTCTGTGGTGGTTGATGTTCCTCACACCCACAGTCACACGAGCAAAGCTAGTATACACTCCGTCGCTTACTGACACATTCAGTGTATAGGCTGCCCCTAAATCTGGCTGCCTCTGCTCAGACAAGGAAATGATGCCAGAGTCTGAGTCAATAGTAAAGGTGGACTTCTCATCCCCGCCTACTATGCTGTAGAACAGACTTCCTGCGTTGGATTCATCCAAGTCAAAGGCAGTGAGTTTGAAGACCAGCTGGCCCCTTGCAGCTGCATCACTGATATAACAGTTGTAGGAGGGTTGTGTGAAGGCTGGAGGATTGTCATTCAAATCAAGGACCTGTTTGTAAAAAAAAAAGAAGACATCAGAATATAATATTATCTATTAATGAATGAGAGCTTATTATTTGTCACTTTCTCTCCTTAATTATTTTACTGTTTACTTTGAATTATGTAATTCATGCCAATGACAGATCTGATATTTTCTTGCTTTTGTTTTTTAAAAAGCTGTTCAAATTTGAGGAAGAGGCAAAGGCCATTAAAACATTTGAGGAAGATTATAGAAAATGCAATACAATCAAAACCCATTATTCACAACTGCTAATTTACTATTTCTATTACTAATCAAAACAGTAATACTGAGCTTGACTTGTAAAACAAAAATCCCGCCACGGCTTCACAGAATCTCACAGCAGAAGAGGCTACAGCAGCTCACCTTGACAGTAACAAGAGCTGTGGCACTCAGAACAGATGCACCACTGTCTTTGGCCAGCGCCAAGAACTGAAACTCTTTCTGAACTTCATGATCCAAAGATTTCTTCAGAAGTATCTCCCCTGTTTCAGTGTTGATGTAGAAGCTGTCCACATCCCGATTGTCTGGGGTGACAGGAGCAATGGAGTAATACACAAGGGCATTAGCTCCACTGTCAGCATCTGTGGTATTTACTCTGAGGATGCTGCTGCCAATTCTGGCAGACTCTGAAATGGTTCTGGTGTACGTCAGGCTGTTGAACATGGGCGCATTGTCATTCACATCCTGTTGGTTAAAAGTTATAAGAAATTTGATATTAGAGAGAAGGCACAGAGTATTTAACAATAATGACACTGCAGCATTAAATTGCACAACAAAATATCCAATCATTTATTTTGTAACAATTATGACATCACTTCCAATGACATAGTACTACACAAAAGAAATGCAACAAAAGAAAAAAAAAACTCACCACAAAAATGGAAAAAATCAGAGAGAGAGAAAAAAAAAAAGAAAGGTCACTGTAGTGTTAAGCTTAGAGCTTTGTTTCCTACATTACCCAATATGATTATACTTGCAGTGTAGTCTAGAGCAGTTTCTTACATTATTCACACAAACATATAATGTGAGCTGGAGGGTTTAGAGAGCACACTTAGTTCTTCCAAAGAAAACAAGTTCACAAACCTCAACGGTGATGTTCATGAGGGTTTCAGCATAACTTCCAGAGAAAACATCAGTGGCCCTTAGAGTGAGAGTGTAGAACTTCTTCTCCTCATAGTCAAGAAACCCAAGCACTGACAGGTAGCCTGGGAAAATTCAGCATAGAAATAAATAAATAACTTGTGAACAAGGAAAAAAGTATAATTGCTCTATTTTTGTGTGCAGAGAAACATTATTTCTTGCTGCCTGAGAGGGTGACAAGATGAAAACATGGCTGCATACCTGTATTATATCTCCTAAATGAGTTCATTCCCCAGAACAAAAGGATGTAATGTGAGGGGAAGTCTGATACAATAAAGTATTTCTCTATTCTACAAGGTTGACGCAGAAAACAAGTATTAAAGAAAAGAGTGTGGACTGGCTTGAATTGATTTTCTAACTACTTTCAGCGGGAGAAAGAAAGGATAAAGCAAGAGAAGAATATTGTAAAGAAATATACATTAGAATGACACAGTTAAGATATCAAACTAGGTTTTTTAAAAAAACAACATCTTAAAATGTTTGTTTTTTCCCTGGTGAAATGCAAACATAATTCAAGAAAATAAAAATGGAATGAAGGACACAAACATGCTTCAAGCACACTATGTTCTGTCATGCAGGAAAAATTTGTTCTCATATTGTTTTGCACATTTTCAAACAATTCACTACTCAGATTTTGGTTTTAACAATTTTGAAAGCAAAGAATGAATATGCAAAAAAAAAATTTCAAAAAATTATATTTTAGAGCTATCTATCATTGCTCCTGGAAAATTTAAACTTTTTCAAATCACCAATATTCATTTAAATAAAATTGTAAGAAAACTTTTTTAAACAGACTCTCTCTCTCTCTCTTCTATTGACATTGGTGAATATCTTATTTTCCTAAACTATTTTAATGGCCGTATCTATCTTCTGTTCCATAGGGATACTAAAACTACGAATCACTCATGTAATACTCCCATCAACCACAGAAGCAAATTGATAGATCTCTACCAGGACGTAGCTACTTTTACTAGAACTACTGAATTGCTCAGGTGACCAAAGAAGCTTGAATGGGGACCAATCGGCTTGTTGAAAGAAATAGTTTATGAATGACACCCAACTCAATTACTTTATCTAGAAAACATGCTGAATAAACATTGCACACCCACATATACGTGCATACTTAGGCAATCACACACGAGGATCTCTCTCTCTCTCTCTCTCCCCCCCCTCTTCCCCATCCCTATCTCTCTCATCTCCCCTCCTCCCCATCCCTATCTCTCTCTCATCTCTCCTCTTCCCTCCATCTATTCAATCTGCCTGTTTCTTTCCTTTTCTCCCAGTCTGTCCACTCCCCTCCTTTTTTTTTCTCTCTCTGTCTGTATTTCTCTTCTATGTTCACCCTCTGCCCCCCATGGAACTACGCCAGAGTGACAGATAATCGCCCTGACGTATCCAGGAGGGAGGACACAAGAGGAAACGCGACACAGAAGGTGAAAGGTCAAACGTCTATTGAAGCGGGGCCTTACAGGCGGAATTCCCACAGCATTCCGCTGATATGCCAGGCAGAAAATATGTGGGAACCAATTCAGCGTTTCAACACTTGCCATGCTCCTGCAGTTGGATGCTGCACTTACCCTTTCGGCTTCTATTTAAAAAAGAAAAGTTTGCTCCTGTGATTTATCATTTATCTAGAGGGTGTCATGTCGGGTGTCACTGCTACGTTTTTGCCGATCTGTTTACAATCGAGGCAGAAAATTTAAACAACGGAAAAGTCAAAAACAGTAACAGTTAATAGTTAGGTGCTTTGTTTGCTTCTCGGCAGCCCCACTTTATAAAACAACGGAAAGGGCGTTTATATCGTGTCAATCTGCTGTGCGAGGAGGGAAATAAAAATGCAGACTAGTATACTCCTGGAAACTTAAAATGGTTCCGGTAAGAAAAAAAGTAGGCTAGGAAGAACATAAGAAAATAGCAAGCTGGCAATTCCAAAGCAAACGGAGGCTTAATTCGACAGATTGAGCGGTTGGTTGTTTAGTGCTTTCATTAGTACCATGCAAGTTTGCAATCAACAACATGGGTACACACTGAATGAAACAAACACATAGACCTAGAATCTAGTCCTGCATAAAAATCCTACATGAATAAGAACGTACTTGGAGAGAAACAAATGTGTATTCCTTTACCTACAGTCCTAAATTGATCACGTTCTCTGCGATTGCGTTAAAAGCGATCAATTGTACAAGATTGTATTGATAGCAATTTGGTTCACGTTGCTTAAAATCCAAAGACAAATGTAATTTTGAATGTGAATTGAAATGGCACTGCTACAAAGAGGATCAATCACGAACAAGAAAGATTCGACATATATTTTATATATATTATTATATACATATACAATATATACACATACATAAAATGACCATCACACTTCAAGCTGTTTGCTACGAAGGGAATGGGAATGAAATAAATCGACCAGAGCTCAGTAAAAGTGCTCACATTCAAACAGCAGTACATCTAAACTAAATATAACAACAGAGAAATGCTGCAGGGAAGCTGAAACATTAAGAACATAAGCTAAATGTGAGCAATTTAAATTCCACCAAATGTACAACACAATTCGAAAAGGAGGGAAAAGGGAAGATATTAATATATTTTTTTAAAGAAATACTGCGCTTAGAGTGGTCACAACAGGAAAGAACAAGAGCGCAAAAATAAAATAAAAAAGAAAAAAAAAAGCTACAACTTCCTTATCAATACTTTGACAAAGTCAACTCGTTACTTTGTGTGCTACTTCATGATTCCGATTTGGGTGTTAACCCCCCCCCCCCCCCTTCTTCCTTTTCACTTTCTCATACTATGTCGTCTGTCACACCCCTAATGTTCTCTCGTTTTCTTCTCTTCATTCCATATACAGCTTTTTCTACCATTGTTCATCGCCACCACCCCATTCTTTCTTTTATTTTTACAGTCTAATTTTTTATAACCTGTTCATATTTTGACTGCTCTATGGGCTATTTATTTTTTGAGTGTTCAACCTCAATGAAAATAAAATTGTCGAGTGTTGGGTCGAGTTTGTGTTGTCATTTAACAAAATTGTGATACTCACAAATGACTTACATTCTTAGATCTATACAACATCAACAACAGTAAGACAAACTAAATGTGCTAGCAAGCCGTCAATGATGCACCTTCAAGAAGCAGCGCATTACTGGGCTGTTTTTTTTTAAAATAACATATACAAAGAAACGTGATATCTGAAATGAAACAATTACGCTGGTCAAACACTTTTTTTCCAGTAACAAAGTATATCAGCGGCATTCATTTATCTTATACCTCCTAATGCCCCTTCCCTATTACCACAGCCAAAAAAAAAAAAATATGGCCACACAGCTTGCTATCGATTACAGTTTCGTGAGAGCTAGACTGACAGGTCAATTGTCTGTGGGCTATCCAAAGAAAAGATAAACTACTTTCTCCCTAAAAAAAAAAGGCAATCCCAAGACAAATAGCTGTGCAGTCTTATCGAAAGAAAGCACAAGCGCCCATCAATTTCCGCGCTCACTGAAAGGGAGACATAAGGGATTGGGTGATGGTTGTGATATGTGAGACACCTCACGTGCGAGAAGCGATCATAAATCTGAGAACAGGTTGCACATCTGTACTGGTACTGATCGAGGTACAAATCCTTAGTGCATCATGATCGTGAGATGGCCCTTGACCCTGAGATGGTCATGCTGATATCAGGGAGACAGACAGAACATTGCACCTGAATACCACATCATCTATTCCACTTAATGCACTCAATCTTCCTCTTTTCGAGTACATGTACTTGTACTCAGCATACGGTTTTGCCTCTCTGGAATGTTTCAAAGTATCTAGTAGTCCTAAAGGCAATTGGTTTAAGGCTTCCGGACGATTCCAAACATATTCAAGCATATTCTTCTCTAGTGAAAACCTGGTTTACTGAACTGTACACGGTCAAGCATCTCACATAGCTTTTGTGATACCTTCCTTATACATCCAATCCCTGAACTACCTATACCTAACCACTCTACGAGAACGAACACGGGATACCTACTTAAAGAAAGTCTTTCACAGAAAGATTGATGCAACACAAATAAAAACTAATCGTTACAAGGAACGTTCTTTTACAAAAAACATGTCGAGAAACGAATTTATAACTATAACATTAAATAACAACAATACAGATAAATAAATAAATGAATATCATTCCGACACAGAGGAGGTACTTACACGGTCCCAGTGTCTCCATGTCTAGGAGATGAATAGTGGAAAGCAATGACAGATGAGAACAAGGAGAACAGAAACAGAAAGAGAGGCAACCAAAAGCAATGCAGTAGGTAAAAATGAGAACGATAAGAGACTTTACAAATTGCATTATTTCATTGACTGCATAGTAAAGTGAGTAAAGTTCCTTCAAGGCCATGAAGCCCATAGAGCCGAATTTATCCCGGTTTTGGTAGCGTGAAGCGAAACAGATGGATTAACTTCATCTCCTAGACAGGACGCTAGTCTGTTGTAGGTTTACTTCCCCAGCAGAATATGCCAATACCCAATTCGCACCTGGGTAGGGAAGGAAAGATGGTGTAAAGTGTCTTTCCCAAAGACACAACACGGTCATCTCCCTGATTTGAACCCTGGACCCTTGGATTAGGAGTCCAACTCTCTAACTGTTTGGCTACCATGCCACATTGACTGCATAGAGTAGGTAGAAATTAGAGCGGTAAGAGAAATCAGAAATTGTATTTTTTTGACAGCATAGAGCTGGTGTACAAGGGGAGGAAAAACCAAAGCCAAAAAAAAAAAAAAAATCACTCCTGCCTTAACAGAGCTTCTGCAATATCATTGTGTTTCTTCGAGATCATGCATGCACAATTTGTGATAGTTTTAATTCAGTTGATTTTCTGTTTCACGTGTGCATTCCAAAGCACTTACTTGAACTGCTGAAAATGAGAGCACACTCCACATCAAACAGCGTGATTCTCAGCAGTGTAACTCAGCCAAAAAGTCAAAGAGGACAGAAATGCCAAAGATCACGCGAGTGCACATGCTTTATTTAAATGCTTGTATCATTTATTGAGAGAGAGAGAGAGAGAGAGAGAGAGAGAGAGAGAGAGAGAGAGAGAGAGAGAGAGAGAGAGAGAGA
>JBDFRD010074067.1:0-13969 GCA_039654405.1 Bullina lineata
CCCCCCCCCCCCCCCCCCCCCCTCCCCCCCCCCCCCCCCCCCCCCCCCCCCCCCCCCCCCCCCCTCTCTTACTTTGAAAATGTTGCTATGATTATTATAAGTATTTAGTTTGTGAAATAAATTGACATGATTGATGAAACTGAATGAGCTTGCGTAGGCCTATGTCTATTTCATTGTTAGAAGTTTTTTTTCAAATTGTCTCTGTTTGGGAGAGGTAAACGTCATTTAAACATGCTGGGATTTGAACCCCCATCTCATGTGTAAACGACCCACTTGCCGTGCTGCTCAATTCATATTACAAATCATGGGGCACCACCCTTTCAAAAAAGAAGATTATGAATAGTGATATACGTAGTTGTAAACAATCTTTTAACATTATCATGTATGCGTGTACTTCCCCCCCCCCCCCTCCTTCTATGCTGCTTATTTTAACTTTTTTTTTAGTGGAAAAAGGGGGGTGGGGGGTGGGGGGGTCTTTAGGTCCATTTTCACTAGAAAGTGTAAGTAAAGTTCCTTCAAGGCCAATGAGCCCCATAGAGCCGGAGCTTATCTCGGTTTCTGTAGCGTGAAGCGGAACAGATGATTTTTACTTCATTTTATAGACAAGACGCTAGTCTGTCGCAGGTTTACTTCCCCAGCAGAATATGCCGGTACCCAATTCGCACCTGGGTTGGGAGAAGAAAAATGGTGTAAAGTGTCTTTCCCAAGGACACAACACGGTCACCTCCCTGATTCAAACCCTGGGATTAGGAGTCCAACGCTCTAACTATTCAGCCACCTTGCCACACATAAAGAAATGAAAGAACTGAAGAATGAAGACTCTGTGTACCTGGAGTTTGAGCTTCTGGACTGTGTTCTCCACGTCCCACACGACGATGCTCATGTCGTAGGAACCAGAGACTAAGAACAGACCTGAGGAGAAAAACAGTTACTGAGTTGAACACTTGTCACATTGTTTCATATTCATGCACTAGTTGGTGCATGTGAACTGTCTTGCTGACAGTGCTACTGATTACTAAAATAATTAAAATGGAAAAATAAAACTATTAAGATATTTATTCAATAAACATTGAAGTAGCTCCAAGCATAAATAACTTCAGTAATGCATGAGAATCATTGTCATCATAATTCTGTGAAACAAGAAATTTGACGAATGCAATGAAAAGGAATAAACAAGAAACATTAACATACCATCATTACTGAAATCACAACAACTTATAGATCCATCATGACTTCCATGCAATGTCGTTGGTCCCTTGGATCTATAAAAGAAAACAATTTATAGAAGACAAGTATCATAGGGGGGAAATGCTTTTTAATATCAACGACATATTTCTCTCAGCCTGAGCAAATAAAAAACTTTATTTTTGAAAATGACAGAAAAGCAAGATCGATGAAATAGAGTCCAAAACAAATTAAACTGGAAAAAGATAAAATAAAAGCATCAAATTCTTGACAGACATGATCATCATATTGACCTAAGGCTTTTTGACTTTTCAGTGTAAATAAATAAAAAAGAAAACACAACAAGCATGCTTTTTATTGATCATATTCTTTACTAGATCTACTTTAATATTGTGTGAAACGTAGCCTATTATGTCAGTTTGTTTGCTGTATTAGAAACCTTCGCACTAATCTTAAAGTCTTCTTTACAAGTCGAGAATTTCCTTCTTGACAAACAAAAAACATTAAAAAATAAGTGGAACTAAACATCCAAAGTCCGAATTGGGTCAGAGATTATAGATATCTAGAAATGCACTGAGTAAGTTAGACAAAAATGAAGAGAAAGTCAGAGAAAGTCAATGAAAGAAATATCAGGAAGTGATAACCACTTATGAACTATTCTCAAACCCCATACATTCAGATGAAAATGATGAACAGAACTTATACATTTTCTTTATAAGGGTTTTATCAATTTAACTCACTCACTACAGCTCGTGCTATAGAGCCACACATTTTTCGTTTACAGCTTGCTACCAGTACGAATGACTTCACAATTTTTTTATGGTCTAAGGTAAGCAACTGGGGATGGGAGGTGGGGGGATATACAATTCTGTGATTATTTCCCTTCACGTTGCAACAAGTTTAAGCTCTCTACGACTAAAAATAAGTCTCGAAAATGTCGAACACGTGCGGTCGAAGCCGCGTAATGACAACCTATTTGAGTGATTTGAGACTGATGAATCTGATCAGCATGAATTGTATGATGATGACAGTGATGCAGACCCAGACTTTACCACTCCTGGATCTAAAATATCTTGTAGGTCTACTTCGTTTCAAGTTGGAAACAGAAATCTACCTCTGAGTCTCAAACTATAGATCTAGATCTACCCTCAGCCCTAGTGAACCACTATAGTCGTCTACTTTGGTCCATTTTTGAAAAACAGTTTATTATTTTTTCTAATAGCACAGAAAAATTTCATGCACCAATCTTTTACACATTTGTCACAATAATTTGTTTGAAAACACCTAAAAATAGTGGTCTGTGGGGACGGGACCCCAAAAAAAGAACGGTAGTGAGTTTAGGCTATATAATTAAACATCAGTCAACATTATTAAATCTCATCAAACAAATAGTAATGTTGTTGCCCTAATGATGCTGAAACTTTTTTTTCAATTAGCTAAGAAAGATTACAATTAACACAGAATTGTGCTCACTACTGAAACAAAAATATTCCAAATCAGAACCTCCTGTAAATAAAGTTACTACAACAGAAAAGAGAAAGAGAACAGAGATCCACACCAGCAAAGCGTACCTGTACATGCCGGTAGCCACGTCCCAGATTTGAATTGTTTTGTCCCAGGAGGCCGTGGCAAACTTCCTCTCGTCACCAGTGACGGAACAGCTGGATATGATGTTAGTGTGGCCTCTGAAGAAGAAGTTCAGGTAAAAAGTGACTGCTGAATTTATGTTCAAGGAAAAACAAAACAAAAAAACAAAAAAAGAACTAAAATTGCAAACCTATAAATTGCAATAGGCTTGTGAATATGTATGAGATGACTTTCATTTAAATTTTGTTTGATGTTCATGTTGAAGTCAAAGTTTTACTGCTTCATCTAAAAGCCACAGTCTGTGATTATATAACACAGTAACAAAAAAAAAGAAAGAAAAAGAAACAGCAATATCTAACATTCAGATATAGGACTCATGATCCAAAATGATCATGTTTGGTGTTAATGTATGGTAGATTTCTAGGTCTGACAATAAATTATGATTTTCAGCAATCGGTAAGAAAAGACGCAAAATGTTGCAAATTAACATATGAAACAAGTATTAAATCTTTTCCTTCCATATACATCTTTAGAAAGCAAAATTCTAGTGGGACAAGAAAGTCTTAAATGAAAGAATTTTCAATTTACATTATTCAACATCAGCAAAAGAATTCTTTTGTCAGGATAAATTCTTCAAAACCAAATCAAGCACTGACCACTGACTACCAAGACATCCATGATTTAGAGTGTGATATCTATAAACATTCATTCAATAAAAAAGGATATGTCAACCAAAACATCCATGATTTAAAACATGCTGCAAACATTCATTCAATAAAAAAATATATGTCATACTCAAGTTTGATTGTAGAAGTAAGAGACTTGAGATCAAAGAATTTTGCTGTTCTATCCATTGATGTTGTTATCACTTTATCATCCTCTGGAGCGAATTTGCAACTTGTGACTGTACTGTCATGATATTCTGAAAACACAAGACTCAGCCAATTGGAATTGTACATTTCATGTCTAATATTATTCACTGATTTATAATACTTTTGATAATAATTTAACACTACTGACAGAAATGGAAAAAGCGAGAGCCCAAAACGAAAGCATCAGCACCCTAGGAACATCACAAACAATGGAGCATACATTGAAGCATTGAAGAATTCATAGGCCTATATTGTAAGGCCTTTCTTTTATCATCTGGTTATTATTTATATTATGATTATTATTATTATTATTAAGACTTTAAAGAGTATTTTCCAATATAACTCAAGAGAATTTTAAGTGGTTTTCAATCTAAAATTCTTTAAAAAAAATAACCACTGATTATGAATGCATGCTGAAGAGTTCCGCCATATAAGGTATAAAAGTTTCCAAGTCAAAAACAATTTGAAATACATACAATCAGATCCAGTAATCTATTGTGCAAATATCTTTTAACATTTCATCAAACTTACCTTTTTGGTCATGGATGACATCGCCACTATTTAAGTCATACACTCTCAGGGCTTTCTCCAAGTCAGATCCACAGGCTAAAAGTTTTCCTCCATTTGAAATTTGACAACAAGTCAAGAAGTCTGTGTGTGTTTTCTCCAACTAGAGATGAATTCATAATGGTTAAAAAAAATCTATTTGTGAAAACAAACTGTTCACAATGTTTTTGTGTCTAGGAAAAGGAGTTGAAGAGCTGATTGTATTTTTTGTTTGTGCTTTCATGATTTAATGAGCGGTTTCAATAAAACTTGGGGAATCGAAAATTTCAATAAATTATAAGTATTTTTACAAACCTCTCACAAACCCTTATCATATATAGTGCTGTGACTTGACTTATGTCTCTTGATTCCTTAAGGAACATACAGTGCTGTAGTTAACATTAATTTTTGGACAATATTGATTTAAATAATAGACAGCTTTAGAAAAACAAAAATCTCTCTCAATTCCACTGCAAGGTAAACCTGAACATTACATCACAGCCGGCATAAAAAAAACAAAAGGTGACCTGAACAAGGGAAAATGATAACGAATACAGAAATTTATTAGAAAAGACCCAATCTCTAAACACACAGAAATGACCCAAACTTTCAACACACAGAAAAGACCCAAACTTTCAACACACAGAAATGACCCAAACTTTCAACACACAGAAATGACCCAAACTTTCAACACACAGAAATGACCCAAACTTTAAACATACAGAAAACACCCAAACTTTCAACACAAACTTACTAAACACTTTCCTGTCTCTGCATCCCAGAACTTCAACTTTTTATCCCAGCCACAGGTCACAAATCTGAAACAAAAAGAAAGGAATTAATTTGCCTTTAACTTTTTTTTGTTGCCTGATTCATTTTAAACCTACACACACAAAACCTAATAAAAGCAAAAGTAAACATACTCCTAATGGTTGATTACTAGTTCATTTGCTGGTCGACTTTTGAAAACAAGAAGAACAAAATTACTGAAGCTGCTATACTTCTTTTTCTTCTTCTTTTGCTCCTCCACCACTAACCCAGAGGGAGTCCTAATCTTTGAACTCATAATTCCAGGCTGTCTGTTTTTCGATTTAACTGACATTGTATTGCATCACCTACTTTTCACAAAGCTGCATTCTGTTTTTGTGCATACACTGATTTATCCCCACGGAGTGAAAGACTTCCCATTCAAGGGAAGAATTAGAATTTAGGAATTTTACCTGAGCTTGTACAATTTTACATTATCAATAAATCTTTAAGAGAAATAAGGAACACACGGATCTATTTGAATTTTATAGCTCATCTCTATTAGAACTTATTGTTCAGCTACACACTACCAAGATGAGGTTAAGGATGATTCAAGATCAGCACCTTTGTAGAAAAAAATTCACTCCCTGTTACAGTACACCCACCATAGGGACACAAGTTCTTAGCATTAAGACTGTAGAAGGGAAATAACACTTTGCACTTTATGGGTACAGTGGTCTCTGCCTAACAGCCTGTAATTCGTGTGAAACAGATTTTTCTCTAAATAATTTATCTGTGTAAGAGCCCACCTTCAACTACAAAATCTGCCTAAGAACACGGTCTTCTCACCCCATAGATTTTCTTTTTAAGCAGCCGTTGCCTAAACCGCCAGAAACACTGTCAGATACCCTGCTTTTGTTCTAGGGTTAGGCCATAGCCGTGGTGGAAAGCAAAGCCCCATTCTCTCTGCCCCCCACCCCCTTTTGTTCCCTATTTGCGTTGACGCGTTTGGCCTATCCACTCTCATCGCTCGAAGCGTGCCCATCCAGCTCCATCCCCTACCTGGGTCTTAGACCAGTCATAATTGGCTAGATCTACGCTTTGCTGTTGTGTCCTGACCCTATTCTCCGACTGACACCTTCAGCATCCCCCTGCCTATAATCTTGACGTCATGTAACCCCACAACCCAGCCGCCTGTACTTCACATATCATGATGAAACACTGCTCTTTGTTCTGATCTACGTAGTGGAAGTGGCGTCTCAGCAAGGGATCAGAACCAAGAAAAGTCTTCGAGTTAGATTTTATGGAAAGAAGCCTGCCAGCGCCTTGCACTGTTTTGTGTAATGCATACAGGAATAGTCTGGTAGGGAATAAGCATGATTTTGATTGGTGTTTAAAATTTAAGTAAGCCAATCACAGATGGATTTGGTCAGTGATGACACTCCATCATTGTGTTAGTGCCCCCAACCCCTGAACGCCAGTCTGAGTTGCTTTGTTCAATTGCAAACATCGTTTTTCCTTGAAATCCATCTAAGAGCCCTCTCCGGCTAAGAACGCAGTCATCATGTCTCCCGGGGGGTGGGTTCTTAGGCAGAGACCTCTGTATTACATGTAAATACAATGTCCCTTTTATAACAATTGTCTTTTGTTTGCAAACCATTTTAATAGACATGTCTCTGTTCACTATTCCCAATGCCTACGTGAGTACGACTGTGTGTGTCCCTATGGTGGGATTCGAAATTGGACCCAAGTCCTCAGTAAGCGAAAACACAGTGAGTGAAATATTCTGTCCGGAAGCTCACATCATCATAATTCTCTTCTTCGTCTTCAATATCATTGTCTTCTTTTCATATAAGATCTAGCCTACGTACAAAACTAAAAGGCACAACCAAATAAGACTCACAAGAACCAAAGGGGCTAAACTGTTATTACTGACTACAAATTCAGAAAAAAAAAATGTTTACTTCGAGCCATCTGGGAGAATGTTCGCTTGGGGAATGTTTCCTTCATGCAAGTCTCGGTAACTCTTGATAGATTTTCCACTTTTAAAGTCCCAGATGTGGACACTTTTATCAGTTGAGGCACTGAAGATTTTTCTTGAATCTTGAATGAACTGACAACTATTTACACTGTCTGTATGGCCTTTGAGAACTCGTATTCTCACCTGAAAAAACAAAAGAAAATAAAAAGCTATAATATTATAAGACCTGTTGTGTTATTGATAATTTGTTCTTTCAATATAGGCTGAAATCTGGGTCAATGTAGTATATAACAGGACAAAACACTTTGTAGAATTTCTAAATCCACATTTCTGAACACAATATTTATCCCGAAAGTAAAGAAGAAATTGCAATGAGAAACAGTTAATGGGCTATTATTTTATACACAACGTCACAACAAATTTTCAATAAAGAGAGGAATGTAAAAAGAAAAAAAGTTTTTGTTCTGATCTGCTATGTACTTTTTACTCAGACTTGAGTAAACTACTGCAGGTGAGAAACAAAACTAATCAAAGTAGTTTTTAAATAAAAGGAGAAAATTCTCTCACAGAAGCATGAAAATGGTTTTCAGTCTGGATTAAATAATGCAAGCAAATTATTTCAAATCAGTTCTACATACCGTGGCCAGATCTTCATGATCCCATTTTTCTATTTCTGCAGGTGTTTGAGTTTGGTTTGCTATATCCAGTTCACCAATCATCTTGAAATTTCCATTGAAGGATTGCGTTTCACTCTGTCAGAAATAAAGTAGGCTACATCAGTTGTAATATATATGATTGACTGTGTACACAAACAAATCTCTCTAAAAACAGCCTTAATACCATAAATTATGTTATTATAGTATAAGGCCGCCTTATTATAAGGCATGGGTTTATGCATAGGTTATGATCATGCTGATGATGATAATAGGGGTAGATAGGATATAGAATATAGATCTAGATCTATCACCATAGGTTAGATGTATCTAGATCTCAGCTCAACCGTTCAGTTATTTTTATACTTTAACTTGAGTAAACTTTGACTGGAGGCCGATTAAATGACATATACTTTCTTATATAAACAAACAGCGCAAGTCAAGAGATAGAGAGTAAGTATGTACTTCTGTGCCTTGAATTTTGTTTACATCGACGACCAATGGGTTGCCTTACAAAGTGGTCTATTTCTGGCTATATTGATGCTGCAAAATATGTTTTAACAAATGTATTGATGTTGAAAACAATAAAATCATCACATTATTTATGTTCTTGCTATGCAATCATAATAATTTTGCTTTCTTTGGAATGATACGAATGCAAAACATTTTTACGACATATTATCGCCCTTCACTGCTAGAAATCAAAATGGACGACGATCAAGATGATGGGCACCTCGGTAAATTGTAGTTAGACTTTATATGATCTAGAGTGTCTAGTCTTTGGAATTCGTGCGTATTTTATCCTAATTAACAACAATATTGACTTTATAATTTTGTTTTAAGTAAACTTTAGAGTCCAGAGGAACTGGAATAAAATACATGCTTGTAGGTATTGTATAAATTCATGACGTGATTTTTGGCCTCCTGTACCTCCTGTTGTGGTCTTTCCGCTGGCACTTACCACTCAAACAACTCTCAGTGTCAACCTCTCATTATTATCTGCTCTACTAACCACAAGATAGTCAATGGGAGGATGAAGCCACCAATCCGACTCTCATCAACATCATGAACAGTTCTGTTTAGGCCCTATTAATTTATTATTATCATCAGTGTTCAGCCCTCAGATTTGTCATTTTGATAAATGAATTAAATGAAAGATTAACCCTGGACCTGACTGTCAGTGTTAGAGCATGTGTGGTGAATCGGAAGTTGTGAACTGGAATGTGATCTTTTTTAACCAATACTTGGCTAAAGATAATTCTTGCGGCTTTATAACAATGTACCGACATTTTATTGGCTACTATTTAGGCCTATACTTATATGGCTGAATGTTACAGCGTCTGTTTGAAGACAGTCATTTTCTATTATAGAGGGCAAGGTTAAAAGCCAGTATGAGGGCCCCCCTTGTGCTTCCTGCTTGGGCCGGCGCGGGCCGACATGTAGTGGCTGCCTGCACATCCCAGTATTTTCATTCCAGAAAACCGTCATGTCAGCCCAGCGCGCTTCCAGGGGCAACCCTGGAAGCTCCCTGGCCACTATGTCGGCTTCCGATAATGAAGACTACTGGATTCCCCGGCAGGCCACTTTGTCAACCTGGACTGCTGACCGGGAAGCTTGGAGGAGGGGGGGGGGGGCTAAATGTAGGCTCCTATGTCATAGAAAATTACTGGCTTTAAATAGAGGCTGCAACCTTCGGTCATGTTTAAAAATAACTATGAATATTAGCTAATGAAATTTCAGTATTTTTTCACGGGAAAATTATTTTAGGTCAGTGTCGAAAGATGGTGTTAGTGGCATGCCTCAATCATGCTGCGACTGCGCAGTGAAACAAAATGTCTTAAGCTCACAACTTCTATTTCACTGCTCACACTGTACCGGGGTTAACATGGATTTTTGTTGCCAAAAAATGTGTGAGGGGTTTTAATTGTTGTTTTTAAAACCGTCTCTACTGAAGATGCTCCACATGTGTTGTTGAACAATCTGCTGTTTCTGGCAGCTGACAAAGAATTGTTTTTTACTCATTTTTAGACATTTGTCGGGTGTGCCGTTGTGAAGGGTCATCAGATAAGCCCTTGTACCATCCATGTGTATGCACAGGAAGTATCAAGTTCGTTCATCAAGACTGGTGTGTATCAATGGCATTATTTTATTATATATGACAATTTTTATTCTTTGATTTTTTTCATTTAAAAAAAAGGTGTTTTTAGTTTTTAGTATTCATAGAATTGTAGGTAATGATGTTAAATAACAGCAACTCAGAAATGGATAAGTTTTATAGACAAAAGAACAGTGAAATGAGAAACTGTTGAATTTATAAAGAACTGCTTGTTTTCTTTGAGTCTGCTTACAGAGTTGTCAGTGAAATCACCAGGTATACCTGACTGTGTTCTCATTGGTTGAAGATGCCATTTAAAGTAAAGAGATTAACAAATGAACAAATTATATTTTGGAGCAAAGTTAGAACAATTACTGTTTGATCTATTTCTGGACTGTTATACAATAATATTCACGTGAAACTTTTTGTCTGTCCACCAGCTTGGTCCAGTGGCTCAAGTACAGTCGAAAAGAATATTGTGAATTATGTATGCATCGCTTCTCTTTTACTCCAAGTAAGTACTATACTGAAATTTATTAATTTTTTTTTTCATTTTTTCTGCTACAAAAATCTTGGTTGTACCAGTTAACAGAAACTTGAGTAAACCAATTTATTTCTATTGAAAAATAAACACAGTCTATTTGTACGATAAAGTTGTGTAAAATAAAAACTCCAAGTACATGACTGCTACCTGTGCAGAATAGTACAAACCTCTTCCATAGCCCACCCTTTATTTTCTTAGTTAGACATCAGTTTTTTCATTTCCATTAAAGGTGAGAAAATAAGATAAAAAGGTAAACGAGTGTTTAAACAAAATCCGTTTTATTTCAGTTTATTCCCCGGACATGCCCAGTCGGCTGCCCATCAAGGACATCGTGAGTGGTCTGGTCACGAGTATGGCCAGGGCTGTTCGATACTGGTTTCACTACACACTGGTTGCCTTTGCCTGGCTGGGGGTTGTACCACTAACGGCCTGTAAGTCTGGCAGCTTTTTTACATGGATCCTAATTTTTTCTTTCTTTCAGTTTTCTTTATTTGTTTCCTGTCTTCACAGTTTAATTTGCTAAACAGAAAACAAGATTTTGACTTTAAATAAGCAGCGATGGATATATTTCAGAGAATTTTAAATTGAAACATTTCTTTCTCATTTCTTTCATATGACTTGAAAAGTTATTAAAAATGCTGATAGTTATTCATTTTTCCCCTGTGAGGCCATTCTTATTAAGAATACACATGTGTTTTTAGTGTAGGCAAGTGTTCTTCATTGTTTGATCCATTTTCAGGTCGCATTTATCGATGTTTGTTCACTGGGTCTGTGAGCTCCATTCTGACTTTACCACTGGACATGCTTTCCACGTAAGTTGTTCCACCTGGTAAATAGGTCACCGGTAAAACCTAACTAGTAAATAGGTAACAGGTAAAACCTAACTAGTAAATAGGTCACAGGTAAAACCTAACTAGTAAATAGGTAACAGGTAAAACCTAACTAGTAAATAGGTAACAGGTAAAACCTAACTAGTAAATAGGTAATAAGTAAAATCTAACTGTAAATAGGTAATTGGTAAAATCTAACCGGTAAATAGGTAATTGGTAAAACCTAAATGCTTTTTTGTCCAACTGGTCTTAACTCTTTCCCTTTATAGTTAAAATTCAGTTTTTTGTTAATTAATACAAGGGGAGTAATTGTCTGTTGTGGTTGGGTCACAAAAGTGTGAACTATTTGGTTTAATTTTCATCTATTAGTATATTGTGTCATATGTCAAATTGTTGAAAATTGCATAAGGAATACAGATAGATATCTACGTATGATTTAGAAGGTAGATGAAATGAAAGAAAAAAAGAAAACGTCAGAAAGGTGAGTAGGTGTTTTTAGATTAACACCATTCAATTCACCACTACCAGGTATATCAAAAGATGCTATAGGAGGCTCCTATTGGTATATCCAATTCAGAGTGTTCCATGAACATGGCCTGGCAGCCCTGTGTCTATAACCAAAGTCTTGTTGCTATTCAGATGTAAACAATTACAAAAATCGCTTGATAATCTAATGTTTTCAACCAGTATTCCACTGAAATTGTGTAAATTCCCGCTCAGTAGTATCTATTTTTAAAACAGAAAATGATTGTTCGCATAGAAAAAAAAATTATTGACACTGTAAAACGAAAGTCAAATACTTAGTACATGCTGAAAACTTCGTGTTCAGACCAGACCACCTACTTACTGTAACGAGACATTTGATGACGTGATGTTATATCTCAGGGAGAACCTGGCCGGTGACTGTTTCCAAGGCTGTCTTGTCGTGACGTGCACTCTGTGTGCCTTCATCAGCCTCGTGTGGCTACGGGAACAGATCTTACACGGGGGAGGCCCGGACTGGCTGGAACAGTTAGGAAATCTCAACAACGGACAGCGGGTATGGCTTGTCAAACAGATCCTTGGTTTTTGCATGGTAGAAAGTAAAGTGTTTAGGCCTACCTGTTTTTTTGCATTTGTGTGAGTTTGTTTCAAGAGGAGTAGGGTATAGGAAATATATGTTGTTATGGTTTTTTTTTTATTCAAATGTTTTTAGTATATCTGATAATGCATACATTTCAACTTGATTTGAACCTGGAATTTTGAAACTAAACTTCATTTGTAGAATTAGAAAAAAAGCTGAAAAAACTTGTAACAATAAATTACTTTTTTTGATTTGACAATTCTATATGAAGAAAAATAATTTAGCTGTAACTTCACTTGCAAGTGATCCATAGCTTCAGATTTTCCTTTCCTTGAATGTTCAAAGCAGAATGCTGGCGGAGGATTTAACAACTTCAACTTGATTGGAGGCCTGGCTGGTGGAGGCGGAGTGCCAGGGGCTGGAGGCGTGGCTGGGGGTGTGGCTGGGGCAAATCCAGCCAATCAAAATGGAGCTCAAGAACCGGCAGAGCAGATGATTGGTGGACAGGACGGGCCTGGAGAAGCTGTGGGTGTGGACGAGGTGATCGGGGAAGACGCCAATAATGGAAACAACGTTGCAGCCCAAGGTAAGGAGGAGTGACAAACACATGAGTCTGTGTAGAACTGCTGGGTGCTCAGCTCACTCCTTGTATTGTGTTCAAGTAGCTGGCTCCTTGTCAGTTGAACTTCTCACTCACTTCTCACTCACTTCTCACTTGTCCTTTGACTTCCGTAGATGTCGTTGGGGCACCTGTGAAGATGTTTCCATCACTTTCCTCCATCTGTCTCTGTCTTCCACCACCCTCTAGGATTTCGCCAGGTTCAGTCCTGTCCATTCCTGGATGTTGTCCTCCCACCTTTTTCTCTGTCAATCATGTCTCCGGCCTCCTTTAACTGTGCCTTGGAGAATTGTTATTGCAAGGACTTCTGAACGAGAAACGTGTCCGTATCATTTTAATTTCCCTTTCTTCGCAACAGTGAGGAGGTGATCGTGTGGCCCTATGGCTTCTACAATCTCTCTGCAGACCTCTGCGTCATAATATATATGTAGAAGAAATGTAGAATTTCATTTAGGTCAATAAGGCCCTGCTTATCCCAGATGAGTTACATGAAACGGAAATGATGGTTTGATAGCACCTGCATGACAGGGCGCTAGTCTGTCGTAGGTCTGTTTCTCTAGCGGAGTATCCCGACACCCGCCATGAGTTGAGAAACGAAAGACATCGGGGAAACATCGGCGTTTATTTGTTGGTTTATTTTAAAACATGAGTGACAAAATCATCAGACTGAAGGAAAATAATGAATCGAAGGTCAAAAGAGAGGGCAAATAACAGGAGGAGGAGGAAAAGGAGGGGGAGGAGGAGATGGAGAAAGAGGAGGAGGAGGAGAAGGAAACGGAGAAAGAGAAAGAGCAGGAGGAGGAGATAGAGAAAGAGGAGGGGGAGCAGGATGCAGAGAAAGAGAAGGAGCGTAAGGTGGAGATAGAGGAAAGAAATGTAGCTACTTTTCAATATGTAATTCCATGCTTGGGACAATGTAATTTATTCGAAATGAAGTTTCTCTTTCCCATTGCTCAGAGGGCGCAAGTTGAAAAATGCTCGCTTCCCGTTGAAAGACGAGGGTGTTGAGTTCAACCAAGCCATAGACCCGGTAGACGTAGCCGTGGACGAGAAGAGAGGAAAAATCTTTGTCACTTTACAGGTAACGCTTGCTGGAGATGCAATGGTATTTAATGTATGTGTGTGTGTGGGGGGGGGGGTGTGTGCATACTTTTGTATGCTTGTGCTCATGGGCACGAGAGAGAGAGAGAGAGGGAGAGAGAGAGAGAGAGAGAGAGAGAGAGAGAGAGAGAGAGAGAGAGAGAGAG
>JBDFRD010074178.1:0-13967 GCA_039654405.1 Bullina lineata
TCTCTCTCTCTCTCTCTCTCTCTCTCTCTCTCTCTCTCTCTCTCTCTCTCTCTCTCTCTCTCTCTCTCTCTCTGTCGATCTATATATCTTTCTCTGTGTGTGCCTTTGACCATAGCCAAGGACTGACCGGTACCCAATTCGCACCTAGGTGGGGAGCGAAAATGGTGTAAAGTGTCTTTCCCCCAAGGCCGCTGAATTCGAACCCAGGACTCATGGATTAGGAGTCCTACGTTCTTACCATTCGACCACCGCGCCACCAACTACTTACTAGTACGGTTCATATACAGTTTCTTCATCAGGTGCCATAAAAATCCAGCCGCTTTTGCCCCATCCTCTGTGCATCTCCTCCCCGTTTTCTTTGGTTTTCCAACCTTACTTTTTTCCCTTGTGGATTCCAGTCAAGTGATATTCTTGTAAAGTTATTTAGAGACCTTTCGCAAGGCGTGGCCAATCCAATCCAACTCTACTCTCATGATTGATGGGTGTTTGGTTAGTTTTTTTTCCCCAAGGCTTCTCATTTGAGTTGTTGTGAGGCCACCAGATCTTTAGAGGCCTTCCTAGAGATGAGACTCTGGATGTTGAAATTGGGGAGAAGTCTGTGGAAGGTGTCACTAAAAGCTCATTGTCTTATTCTAAGAATTCCAAGCACAAGATGGTGGTATGATGCAGCATCTGCTCCCTTCTTTCCTTTTACATCAAATAGGCTACGTCTCCATTTCATTGTAGTGGTCTATCTGATGTTCTGTTCGCCCATCCGGAGATAACAGTGTTGCTTTGTTACTTGCTTGTGTGGGTACGCTGTCCTTCCACTGTAAACAGCTCTCCATTTTCGTTGCAGGTATCAAGTCCATGCCTACTGTCATATTTCTTGGTATTCAGATCCCCAATAAGAATATCGAGGCCTCTCTTGGGGATCTAGTCAGCATTTTTTTCTGCAAGTGGCCATAGAACTTCTCCTTGGTCACGACATCAGCTGAATTTCATGGCAGCATAGCACTGGATAATGCTCGTCTTTCTTCGCTTTGAGTTGAACGTTTCTTGGAGACATTGGATTCTTCTACTCATCAGGGCTCTCGTTGCCGTAGGTGTAGAAGGTGTAGCGGCTGTGCTGTTCCTTTGGATACATCATCGACGTGGAGAGAGAGGACGAGATACGTGGGCAACAGCTTGTCTTCGATATACCGCTGCCCAGGCTTACACCCGTATAACCACCATACGGTGGTATACTATCCATGATCAGACCTGACCGACGGAGGCCTATCATCAGAACAAAGGAAACACCTTGATTATGTTCATGGTCTTCATCTTTCATATCAGAGTATAGGATGGTGTCTCCGGTGCCACTTTAGTTTGACATGTCTGGCTCAACTTTAAGTGTATTATTCTGTGGTTATACAATCCAGTTAATGAGTTGTTTGCCCTGTCTCGGCATCTCTTGTTCAAGCAAAAAATTGACGTAGGCCTACTTACCTCTGTATTTCTGTAATAAAAGAAGGTGTACTTTTCCTTTAGCATGTTTTGATTGTCAAAAGAGGCCTAGGCCAAGGCCAAGGCCAGGTCAAGCCAACCCAGTAGGCCTATACTTCCTATCCTATACTATCCTATCCATCCCGTAGTCATGTGGACCGTTGGGGCGCCACATGTGATCTGGCAACCAGCATCCTCCAATCCTCTCGGTTTTCAAACCGCCTGATTGTCTCGCATAACCTCAATCCCGTCCATTCGGAGATGTTGTCCTCCCATCTCTTCCCCTGTCTGCCTCTCCTTCTTAGTCCTTGCACGGGGGCTCTGCAATCTTGGCAAGCCCTTATGATCTCATGACATGGCCATACCATCTGAGCTTGACCAAGGTCAACAGGTCTTTGTGGGGCCCAACGACTTAACTGACGCACTTGAAGAACGCAAAGGAGGCAGAGTAGTCACCAACTTACGTTTTGCCGACGATATTGATGGCCTTGCAGGAAAAGAAGAGGAGCTAGCTAGCTTAGTGGACAACCTTGATAAAACGTCTAGAGCAAATCAGTGCAGAGAAGACACTCATGGAATCAGCACTGACATAAGAGTGGATGACCAGAAGATAGAAACTGTACACAGCTTTAAACACCAGGGAGCTACTGTGGGATCCCCAAGATTGCACTGACGACAACAGCACACACAAAACTGAGGTACATGTACATCTGCAACGACCGGAATATTGCACTCGTCTCAAACATCAGACTGATGCGTAGGCGGTGACATCAATACATGTACTCTTATATGAATGTGACTCGTGGACCTTAACATCTGAGATAGAAAAGAGATGAGATATTTTCCTTACAAAGAGCATAATATCACAAATGAAGAAGTTGGGAGCAGAATAAAACAAATTGTTGGGCCCTGGCTTAGCACTGGCTTAATGAGCCATTTTTGCCCTGGCAAGTCTGAAAGTGGAGCAGACAACGATAAAACGAACGACATGGAAAGAGTAAACCACCAAACAGAAAGAATCAATGAGTTCAAGTTCAAGTTTTGTTAAAAATCAGTTCAGGTATGAAAAGAATTGAACTAAAGTCAATGAAGCAAACAAAACGACAAAGAAGCCTTTGAGAAACAGCCATACAACTAGAGGCAAAGCTAAAAGCTACTGACGACTTGTGTTCCTTCTCCTGCCTTTGCACTGTCACAAGGTCTGAGCCATTGACGGTCATTGTCATCATAGTCACAGTCAGTAGCATACGGTGAGCTTCTTCTAGATCTATACTTTTACTTAAATTTTGCTGAGGCTGAGAGTATAAACTTTGACAGAAATACTATGATTGATTATGAGAACAGGATTTCCGTAGACGGTAGCCTACCCTACCAAGTGACAAACTAAAGAGGGTTTTTTATTGATGGGTAGAAGGATAAAAACCCTAAGCCTAACATTCTATCTAGCAATGGTACCATGTAAGGAAATCCTCCCCTTCTTTCTCTCTCAGTTAATAATAGGCCCTAATACTGTTTTATTTAAAAAATAGTACAAGAACGGAATCTAAACCGACTTTTGTCGATAGATCTATGATCTAGATTCTAGATATAGATCTAGATCTATCTAGAAGGAGGAGTCTGTATGTTGTTGATGTTGAAATAACATCCGGTGAAGCATTTTTTTTTCCTTATTCGAAACTTTACATTGCTATTAGTGTAAAATTTTAAAAATACTCCCAAAACAGTACATCCACTGACACATAGTGCACCTGCCGGCAACGTAGACCTTTTGAATGGTGTGAGGCAAAAAGGTTAGCTTAAAAGTGCACCTCTTTCTTTTCACTGATTCAGAGTCATCAGTCACATCTTCAAAGGCAAAATTTTCATTTCCATCTCATCTCCATTCTCGGACTGAAAGCCCATACAGCCTAACGTGGTCCACAAATGCTCATAAATTGGGCATAACTAGTCATAGGTTACTGAAAGATCTCTTGCTGATCGCAGTGAACAGTAAAAATGAAGATTTGGGAATACGTTATCATCCATAATGAGCAATAAACTTCAGGAGCTCTTTAGCTTTTGATATTTATGTGATAGCATCACTTTCCATGCACAAATTTCTGTCAGTATTGCAACTGTACAGTTCTCCCAAATGTTCACACCTTTGCATGAGATGATTGTTGTCAATAATGCCATAGCTCTGACACTCAGCATTATGAAGAATTCCAAACTCTTTGCCATTATCCTATGAAAGAAGAAACTGTTTTGTTCAGTTTATATGTGAAGATCAGTCACTTCATGATTTTTTTTAACTCTTCCGTATCTGTTGATCCAGCATCTCTTGATTTCTCATTTGACATTCCTTTTTTTTTTACCTTAAAAATAGAATTTTGTAGATGATTTAGTATGTACTGATTCATATTAATGATCCACAAGTATTTGCTTGGCCTTCAGTTGCGCTTATATTACCTGCTTTATCCAAAATATCTCAAACTGTTCTAATTATAAATTATTTTGTTGAAAAATTATAATGTCATTTCTATTAATTATGATGGAGCTGATATCAGCTATTCAGATTTTAGTTCATGTTTGAAGTTAAGAAGTTGATCATGTCATTACCTGCTGCATTCTCATTAATATAAAGTTGTCATTGGAACGTACATCTGATTTAAGGTGTATCACAACACATATATATATTCTCTTCTTTTCATGTTCTCACTGAAATTTTTCTACAATATCCCATATTTTTTATAGGAATCCCCAAAACTGTGAATCTTGGAAACTCAAGCCTGTCCTAAATCAAGCACAAGTTGCCCGACTTCAGTGTGACATGATTGATTTTACTACGAATGAAAATTTCATCTTTTATTATAGGAAAATTGAAATTAGCCAGTTATATTTTTGTTTTAGACAATTCAATATGTGAAAGAAAATGTTTTATATTCATACTTGAAATCTTAAATATTTATTTTATTTTTAATTGTAAAGTAGAGGGACATTTTTTAAAGAAAAAAACCCAGAAACCTAACACTCTGAGTGGCAATAACTTTAAAACCAATTTTTACAAAGACAGTGCAGTAAGTTGATAATGAAATTTGATTACAATGTCCTCTGTGAAAAATAGTTGTGCAGAAGGCTTCTTGGAAACTCTGAATCTTAAAAGTACCCACAGGTCCCTCCAAAAAAAGAAAGTACATAATAACGGGGACAATCTGGATTTTGAAGAAACTAGTGAAAGAAAAGTTGAACAATTAAGTAATATGGATAACTTGTCTCCGTCAAATTCATTCAACTACGAAAAAAGCTGTGATAACACTCTTGGTAAGACTTTAGCAACCAGCTTGCAGTTGATAGCTACTGGAAGCGCTGAATTGCCTGAAGAGGATGATCATGATACTATGCTAGAAGATGATCCACAGTATCAGTCACTTGACGATGAAAACCCAGAAGCTTCTCTGGAAGACAATTATTCAGATATGATAGTGGAACAGGATGACAGCAAACAAGAAACAGATAACGAATCAAAGAGTGATCTTGCCAGTATTGATCCCATCATTGTAGAAGAGCCAAATATTGTAGAAAAGACTCCAGCTCCTGCTACATCCAAAAGAAGGTATAAAACAAGGTCATCGACTATTGTAGAGAAAACAGAACCAAAATCTGGTAAAAAATCACAAGGAGGGAAAGACAAGTTTGTGAAAAAGAAAGACAAGAAAAAGGGTCCCAATGATGGCAGTGTGACTCTTTATCAATGTGATCAATGTAATAAAGTTTTCAATAGAATGCAGACTTTGAGGCAGCATTTTATAACGCACACAGACAGGTTTGCTTGTGAGTTTTGTAATGTGAGATGTAAGAGCAAAGGGGATCTCCGCTCACATGTGCAAACACACACCAAAGAAAAACCATATCATTGCAGAGTGTGCAATACAAACTACACAAGGGAGAGTATTTTAAGAAAACATATGCAAACACTATTACATAAAAAGGCTTGCATGGATTCCTTAAATGCTGTCAATGATGAATTGCCTCTTGAAACCCAACAGAGAGTAAAGAAATCAAAGTCTACATATCAAAGTAAAAATGGTATGAAAGTCAATGATTTGTCTTGCAGTCGCTGTTCAAAGGTATTTCTACTGAAGAGGGATTTGAGAAGACATTTAAAATGTCATTCTTTGAAATTTGTTTGCAGAATTTGCCAGAAACGTTGCAGCTCTGCATCTTTTTTAAAAATTCATGAAAAAGGTCACTCAAAATCTTCAATTCTCTCATGTAATATGTGTTCAAGATCATTCAAAACTGTTTTTTACCTAAAAGATCATTTGAAGGTTCATAGATTACATCGTGCAAATCAGATGAAGCTTACAGGCAATGAAATCAAACTGAGTGCCTCTAAGTATAGCAAAATCTTATCTCAAAAAGGTAACTCAGAACCTGTGTTACATCAAGCTAAGCAAGAAGATGATCGCTCAGTAGATCCTAAGATTAAATCTTGCTTTGTGTGTCATAAAGTCTACAAGAACAAAAAAGCACTGGAAAAACATGAGAACCTACATTCTAGTGGTTATGTGTGTGTTACCTGCAATATGACGCACACCAGTCTTGCTAAGCTAAAACAACATTTAAAAAATAACCACAAGAGTGACAGTGTTGAAGAAGTAAGGAAAAATGATGCAGATAATGCAGCTGTTCGTACTCAAACAGAAAAAGCGAGCGTATGTAAGATTTGCTATGCGGTGTTTGAAAACTCCAAAGATTTGAATAATCATATGAAAAATCATGTGCCGACGATGCTTTTTAGTGGAGCCTCATTAGAGGAAAACAGTATTCCATTTTCAAAGAAAGCGAAGAAGAATTGGAAGGGATGTTTTAATAATCTGAAACTTGAAACAGATGATTCAGACAACTCATGCCTGAGTTCTCCTAAAATGTCAAAAAAACTTAAGAAAGAGTCATTAAAATTACATGAATCAGAATCAGACGAGGAAAGTATACTGGACAGTTCTGACTTCATGGAGATACTTGAGTGTGCACTTAGCGGTAGTTCAGGAGATGAAGAACATGTGGAGTCAGAGGAAACCAGCTCAGATAACGAATTGTACTCTGGACTCCAAGACTTGCTTGAAGCACAAACAGAAGAGTCCTCTGAGAGCGATGTTTCAGACCTTAGTCTCTCACAAGAACAAACCATAGTATACTGTGAAGATGACATAGTCAAAAAGCATGAGAGGGAGTTTGAAGAATATTCTTTCAAGAATCAAGAGGAAAATATTTTTCAGTGTGCCGCTTGTGACGTATCTTTTACAGATGCTGAAAATTTGTCTCGACACATGAAATCACATGTCTGTGAGTACTGCAATATTTTCTTCATAAAGAAACAAGATCTTGTTTCTCACAAAGCAAACCATGTTAAGAAGCTTAAGCAACAAATTCGTTTGGAAACTGCTAGGCTTCATATTCCTGAGCCGTCATTGAGAGGGGAAAGAACATCTGAATCGGATATTGAAATGGAAGACTTTCTTGATGAACTGGAAAGCATTTTAGATGGAAGTAGGAAATCTGTCCAGGAAATCAATTTTCTTCACACTCTTTCTCACGATGAAGTTGTCAGGGCAAATAAAAAGTTGTTTGATAAGCATTCTTGTGTTGACTCTGCGAATAGCATATTTGCATGCACCATATGCAAGAGGAAGTATGCTAGACCAACAACATTGACAAGGCACTTAAAAACTCATGTTTGTCAGTATTGCAACAAGTTTTTTGTTGACAAAGCTGATTTGTTGGAACACAAGTACAAACACAGAAAAAAAGCTGCTCTAATGAGGGCGAATGTTTCAGGGGATTGTAGTGCAGGAAGTTATCATACTTCCTTCCTGTCCAAGGAGAACAGACAATGTATTAGGAAATTTATCCAAATTGATACCCAGCAAGGAATAAACAAATGTTCTTTATGCAACAAAACATTTGCAAGGAGGACGGTATTGACAAGACACATGAGAACACATATTTGTTCATACTGTGACAAATTTTTTGAGGACAAGTTTGATTTGGTGAAGCATATTAACACACATCGTGCAACAGGTTTACACTATTCAGGAGAAGAAGGTCCGGATAATGATGTCTACCAAGAATTCGTTGAAGAGGAAGAAAAAACTTTTTCAAATAACTCCTCTTTGGTAGACAACATTGAATCTGCAGAGAAAGTTGCTTCTCTTACATCTTCATATTCTTCCAATCTTCCCCACTTTGCATCCACTTTTCAGACACCTGCCAACAATGGGAATGAAGCGCTTACATTCATTCAAATCCCTACCTCAGAAACACCAGAGGTGCCTGCAAATACTCCATTTGCAAACACAGCAACAGGCACCCCAACATATAGAATTGATAATATAGGTGGCCACGAATCATTCATCGTTGCTTCTTCTAGTTGTACAGGCAGTGATGTTGGAAGCATGATTTCAATATCTCCAGCACAGCAACATCTCATTCAGGATGGACCGAGAATCTTTGTATGCAATCAATGTGGAAAGAGATTCTGTAAAAATAGCCATCTCAAATCCCATATGTTGTCTCACTCAAGTGACAAGCCTTATGAATGTCGTTTGTGTGGAAAGTCCTTTGGAAGGAGCACAACTCTGAGAAAGCATGAAAAGACCCATCTAAAACAATGTAAGATATGCAATTCAAACTTTACATATCAATGTCAGCTAGACTTGCATATGGAGATACACCATCCTTATTCTACATTTTATAAATGAACTTTCTATTTGGTTGATAGTTAGAGGCATGGATACATACAGAAACTTTCATATACAGTTTTGATGGGATGAAATGCCCCAATTATTTATTGTTCATATAAGATGTGTACTTAAAAAAGTTTTTAGACATTATTATTTATTACAGTCACTTATTAAATTATGCTGAGCTGCATACTCATACTGGATCAAGATTTCAATCTTGAATAAGCCTAATCCAACATAAGAGTCAACATTTTCTTTCACAAGTTTATTCATATTTTGCTATCTGAAATATTAGTTTTGAGAAATATCATATGTCTATCTGAAAGCTCAGAATAATGTATACTGAAAATATTGTTCATTGTTGACCTATTTTGTTTAATGTGTAATTTATAGCGAAAAGCACATTGAAGAACTGAGCAGAAGAATATACTTTACCTTATCAAAGCTTGTGATAATCAGCAACAAAGGTTTCAGAAAGATCATTGTGAACCATCCTTTTGACAGTAAGTAAAATACAGTTCCTTCAAGGCCTGTAGAATTCCCCAATATAAGCATCATGATGTGGCATAGATAACTGTAACATCTGGTACACAAAGTGCTTGTCTGTCGTAAATTTACTTTCCCAGCGAAATATGCTTTTACCCAATTTGAATATTGGATAGATGAAAAAGAGTTTTTCCCAGGATACAATACGGTTACTCTCCGGATTTGAACTGTTCAGCCACCTCGCCACCCATAGCTTGAAAAGTCATTAATAATTTGCAAGCCAGACAACCCATATAATTGATCATTTAAAAGAAATATATTGATTCAAAATAACTAAGATGTATTTGATATAAAATCATGAAACATGTTGTGTCATAATGATAATCAGCTATGTATTAATAATGATATGTCCTTAGAACATATACACAAGGCAAATTTGAAGCATAATTGGGAAAGGAGAAGCATACTGTTTGATCATTATATTTGTATATTCTCTGTGCAAATGTCTGGACATTGCACCTTACAAAAATAAATGACTGTTTCAGACATTTGCATCTCTGATATAGAAAGAGTTGAATTATAATTTGAAGATTTTTTTTTGATCTCACTGCAATATTTTTGCAATCTAGTATTTAAAACAAAAGCAATCTTTGATGAGTTATGCAGAAATGTATTTAAAGAAATAAATACAAAGTCTAAAATTAAAAAAATCTCCAACGTCATAAATAAAATGTGATAGTGACAGTTAAAAATGAACGCTCACAAATTTGTTTAGTAATTGCGTGTATATCTGGTATGTAAGGTCAGTAAATTTGCTGAATTACTCATAAACAACTTAGCTCAAAGACGGTGAGTCAAAAATGTGTGCAGAGAGTTTGCAGAACATGTCAAATTATGAGGATCTGGAAAAAGAAATGTAATTTAAGCTTAAAAGATGTTGTTTTGTCTGTAAATTAGAATTTCAGTCTTCATATACCATATTCAAAAAGATTAAAGTGTTGTTGATCAAGTTATTTATCGTCAGTTTTCTAGATCTGTTTCTGTCAAGTCTGATATTGCCGATGAAGATTAAAGTGTAAAACAATATTTACAATTTATACGCCAAAGTAAGAAGTCTGTAAAGCACAATTAACTGATCTATTTATCTATGTCTATGATCCCACCTTAAATTATCTACCTGCCTACGACTACTATATAACTGTCTTATATTTTGTTTGTTGTGTCTTCAGATGCATGGTTCATATATAAATATATATATTTATAATTCATGAATATTTATCTTCTAAGAGTGTTAGTGCTGGAATTAGTGAATGAAATTTGATGTTGTCAGAAATGTGACTAACTATACCCACTTTAAAATTGCAGAATATTATTTTAATAAGCTTTTGCTGTGAGCATGCCCATTATTCTTAGTTGCATTTTTTCAAACATATGTTATGCTCATGACAAAGAAGTAGCAAATTTGTTTGCTGCATATCTAGAGTTATGGTATAATGAATATTTGTTCACATGCAGTGTTACTTTTAGTGGAATCTGTTGCATTATTGGTTCAAATTCACACAGGCCATACTTTTTTTTCTACAAAATGCAGCAGTTTAGTCTATACTCTTTAGTTGTTACTTTCTTTTATATTGCTGAACATTTTAACTAATTTTCACATATACCCATTTCGTTGCAAATGTGTACAATAGCAAACATAAGAGTAGCAGATATAACATGTGAATGTATTCACAGATTATTGTGTTGCTTTGAGGGATAACAAGCGTACACTGTATTATTCAACATTATTCTAGATACATGTACCTGAGTTGAGGCAAATTAATATTCATTATATTTTTAATCTCTGAGCTTAAGTATTTCAATATTTTATGACAATCTTCACAAATGCTCAGAAACTAGTATTATATTTGAGAAGTGTTGATATTTTTATCCTGTGCCTTTGTGAGAATGTTACAGCCAAGGAAATTAATTTGAATTTATTGGCTGGCACAAGATGTTGTTGAATTGTTTTCTTCTATTTGTTATATATCATAGTGATAAGGGTAGTGATTGTAATAAATGAATGCATAAAATTTACTTTGCAATGATTCATCAATGCAAAGTAAATTTTTATAAATTCATTATTTTTTTCAGTCATTCATTCTACATTGCTCTGTTTTACTAGTTTATTGTGATGCACTGTTTGAGATCAAGCTGATTAGGTATGCTTACTTACATTTCAAGTTTTGATTTATTTTGTTTTAGACACATATCAAGATTAGCATATTCTAGATTTAGCCACTTTGTTACAAGGAAATATTAGGAACACCTTGTAAGTGTTTACAGTCTAAAGTATCCCTGTAAAGATACATGTTTTTAGTCTTAGCATGAAAGAAATATTCTTATCTTTTCTAATACATCAAGATGTTTGCAAGATTATGTCCTCTGATGACATCTATCCAAAACCTCTCTTGAGTTAACTTTCATGAGTAGGTCTTCATGCAAACAACTGAAATATAATCTAATATTATATGTTGAAATATAACAATTTCACTTTTTCTATATGAAGTTGTTTTTTTTCTTTTCAATATGCTTTTACCTGTCAATGTAAAACATGACTGTAGCTTTACATACTTGTTTGCATGAAAATATTGTGTAATGTATTCAGTGAACATTGGAAACAACAAAAAGTGTGAACTTTCATGTGAATGTTGTTAAAGAAAAGCCATAAGTTAAGGTTCTCATGGATGGATATAATGAAAATAACAATGTGTCATACTCTTTTTTTCAATGGCAATGGGTTTCCATGCTCTTACCGATATAGGATAACTCTTCCAAACATACATTTTCAATTTCTCCCATCACGATTGTAATCTATCTTTTGCAGAATAATTTAGATCATAGGGATCATAATGTTAAAAAAAAAGCATCTCTTTTTATTTGTCTATCGTTTAGGGTTCCAGTATCAAATGGATCAAATAATCTGTAATGATTCTTTGTTAAATGTTCATTCAATCAAATGTTTTCATGAAGATTTTTTTTTCAGATTCCATATTTTTGATACTGTTCCCAAAGTAAATTGCTGGGGAATTGTTTAAATTTATAATATGCTAAACTTCTACTCAGATTTAAACTTGTGGTATAAAATATTTCAAAGGAGTGTCCTGTTGTGAGTATAAAATTACTGTTGTTGGCATGTCTTCAACAAGTACAATTCCTTCAAGGTCTATGGGAGCTGGAGTTTATCCTGGTTCATGTAGCATGAAGTGAAACAGATGATTTTTATCTCTTAGACTGGATCCTAGTCTGTCGTTTTCAATCTTTTTTGTAACATTTAAATTTGTTGAAATCTGTACTTACAGATTAAAAGAAAAAGGCAAAGAGGCCTGCCCAGAGTTTTGATGGAAGTTGCAGAATGAAAGAAATTCTTGTGGTTGATGAGGAGTGTTAAGAATGAAAAAAAGAGTGTGATTTTGATCTTAAAAATGAAGGTATATTGAATGACTCCTTACCAGCACAGACTTACAACAACAGGTGCTGAACTACATGTGTCTTTTATTCATGTTTGGAATGCATTTGGAATCAGTGTTCGACACTTGTTAAATTAGATAGTTTTCTTGTTTACACTCGTCTTGATTATCCATAATATTGGAGTACATGTATTTATTATATGTGCTGTTCATCAGGCGTTTTTTATTTGATCTTTCTGTTTTGTTATCATGGTTTTACTTTAAATTGATCACTAGATCTAATGTGCACCAGTTTAATTGCAGTTGTGTTTACTATTCTTGATTTTATTTTTTTCCATTTAATAAATTAATGTTTCTCTTGAATTTCAATCATGTGTGTCTCAGTGTTTTGTTTGAAAATGTTCTTAAGACTTAAATTAATCCTGTATTTGGTCATTAGGCAAGTCTGTCTTGCATTTCTAACTTAATCTATACTGTGCTCACTGATCTTGTTCATAATTTTTTTTTTTTTTTTCTTTTAACCCTCTCAATGCCAGCTAGATCAATGTAGTTGATTCCTCGCAAAAACATCATTTTTTTTTATGAAATAGTGAGAAGATCTTGATTTTGAAAAGCCTATTTCAAAGTTCTTTTTGTTCAATATAGTGTGGAAAAGACGTGGAGTTATGTTGAATGATATTAAACTGAAGTGAAGGTCTAGCAAATTAACAAAATTAATGATGGCAATTAGCAAACATTGCTATTTGTCAATTAGTGAAATGATTAATGCTATTATGACATTATGATTAGTGAAAGGAAGTATCTTTGTTGTGCTTTTGCACTCTCCCAATTGAATGTCATTGGGAGTAGTTTATAAACCTAAAGGCATATAATAATATGATTCCAATACTAATTTTAAATACTTTCACTTAGTCACATTAAAAGATTCTTTAAAAGTTACACATTTATCATATGAAAAATGAAGTAAACAGGTTGGCAGCTTAATGCAGCAGTCAAAAGTGCGCATGCACACACACATTTACAAGAGGAAAAAAGAATTATGTGAAAATGAAATTGGAGGAAAAATCATTATTTAATTTGCAACAAACAAAAAGAGATATGTCAGTAGACTATTAGTTGCTTTTCACGCTCCAAGAAGAAAGTGTGAGAAGTGGAAATACACATGGCTGAAAACTTTCATCCAAATCATTCATCTTCCCTTTGAATTATTCACTTTGCATTTTTAACACACGCAGTACGCTAATTCAAATTTCTGGATACATTATTATACATGTAATTGAAACTTATTTTCCTTTCCTCACTTCAACAAATTGGGCAGTCAGTTCGAACTAAAACTGCTGAATTAATTTACACAACTGCTTTCATAAATTGTTCTTGCAGAGATAGATCTACATTTGCTAGTCTTGTTCAAGTCTGAATCACTGTGCTGTGATTACCTAATTTCATAGACTAGAAGCTCAACCTCTTCGGAAAAAAAAGTGACAAGTCGAACCAAGCGATATATCTTTTTGTGTGGACAGGGACATGGAATTTGGCACACCCCTGGAAGGAACTACCAAAGATTTTCCAGGATAGAGGAAGCTTTAAATCGTTTGTCCTTGGCTCATACCGTGTTGAAGGTGATTGGCTTTGATGACGATTGAAAAAAAAAGTTGCTCCGTAGGCCGACACATATTCAACTTCAACAGTTCAACATCACATTTATTGAAACAATTAAGATACGTCATGTACATTACTTTTTTATATTTCCATGACCTTGAGAGCTGTGCCAGGTAGGGTTACCCATGCTGGACAGGTTGAAAGGTAGAGATCAGACGAAGCGCAACCACCTCTCCCGGAGGTT
>JBDFRD010074289.1:0-13960 GCA_039654405.1 Bullina lineata
TCTCTCTCTCTCTCTCTCTCTCTCTCTCTCTCTCTCTCTCTCTCTCTCTCTCTCTCTCTCTCTTTCTCTCTCTCTGTACAGATGATTGCTTGTTAAAAAATTCATAAAATGTTTTAAAGCCAAGTCCTGAAAACTCACTTCACTTAAGTTAAAAATCCAGTCAGTTTTTTTCTAGTGATATTGAATCTGTTCACCATTATACTTTTCTTCATTATAATTATTGATATGAGAATTATAAGGCCTAATCTTTGACTGATGATCATTACATACTTCTTAAGAATTGAGTCAGTTAGATCAAATACCGATTATAATGCCATAGTTCTGTTCTTGGTCAAAGACTATTGTGTAGACATGACCTTCATCGGAGATTACATTTATAGTAGGTAAAGGATGTATGCGTAAAAAATAAACGAGCTCCTGAGAGGATTATTTCAATAAATTTGGATATCAGTCAAATAATGTACATATAAGTAGCTATGTGGTTTTGTTTAACCTTTTCAGCCTACAGGCACTGCACCTAATCCAGGAGCAGCCTACAGACTGCTAACAGCTCGAAACATTGCACGGCCACAACTGCGGTTTCAAGATCAGATTGACAATAGCAACTCTCCTTTCAAGCCTCATCTACATGAAAAGCCTCATGCGATCAGATCGTTGGAGGGTAAGAAGGAATTACATGTTTAGGGTTTCATTTATTTAAATGTTCAAAGCAACAAGTTTGCAAGATGTTTTGAACTATAAAATGTTTTATGGTAAAGAACTTGAGCTCAAATTTTTAGGAATGAAATTTCATACCAAAGATAATTCTTACTTTTGTTATATAGCACCAAGCGTGCAATATTCTCATATATTATATATACCTGTCAACATCATTTCTAGTTGGAAACCAACTCAACCAATTTCATTGTAGTTTATATACTTTGTATATGAGTAAAGATTGTGATATCTTTTATTTTTCATAAAAACAGAATTAATTTTAAATTTCTCATTGTTTCAATTGTTTAATATTTTTTTTCAGAAACCTTAAGGCTTCCAGAGGGAATCAGATTAGAAGATACAGAAAATCCTGAGTTCGTGTAAGTTATAAGAAACTTTAAGTTACAACAGTTTGCAAGCTGGACAGACGTGTGTTGTTGAAACACAAGAACTGGAGCACAGCTTTACATTCAAACAATATAGACATATTTTCCTCTTTTCACTTTTTCAGAACTTGATCAATTATTGGTGGTTAGTGATTTCTCAATTTTTAAGTAATGCTGTTGTCTTTTTTGTTGGTTTTTTATTACTTTAAAAAAAAAAGTTATTCTTCAGGATTATCTGTTTTTGTACCATGTATATCCTTGCATGAGGCATTTAATACTCTTGTGTTCTGACGTAAAAAATGTTTTTATTTTGCTCTCTCCTTCAATGACCATTATATTTTCCTTTCAGCTACCCACATCCGTACTTGGCAGAGCTTGAGGCTTTCGCCCCAGATCCAGCTTTGCTAAAGAAAGTTGTGCCACAGGTTTGTTCTTATTATTCTATGCCAGATACCACAATATTTTCACAGTTTTTATGAATTACCTATAATATACATTAATGCAAATGTGTGCTGACTAGTTATGTTTTTGTTTCTTAGTTCAAGGAGCAATAAATATTAGATATTAAAGCATCAATTTAGTGATCCCATAAATAGTGAAAGTATTTATGCATATTTGTAGCTGTAAAAAAAATATTGTGCAGGTAGAAATTTTATCTCTGTAACTGTATCTGCGAAATTGGTGTGTTTTTGAGACGTTTTAAAACTTTGTTTATAAATGTATTTAGAAGGTAAAATTCAGATACCTGAAGTATCTTATTTCTTTTTGACTTTTGAACTAGATGTTTGTTTATCTGCATTAGTTAGAATTGAGTTGTCAGTGGAGAAAAGTTATACTCAAATGCATAATGAAAAATCCTATAATCCACTAGTAACCTATCAGATTTTTATCCAAAATAAGGGATATGCATTAAAAAGTTCATATTATCCAATGGAGTTAGTAACATTCTCAAAGCAATGTTCTCCGACTACCTTTTCTTAAGTACATTTGAATGTATTGGTTAGCAACATTCTTTGTGTGAGAAGTCTGAACTTCCAAAAAGTAATTTCTTATTCATATATGAATTTCTCTTCCCATTGCCATTCCCAATCATCCTTATCATTTCACATATTTTCATCATGAAAAATATCTTAACATTTGAGCATGCCAAAAATTTCATACGAGCCATTACTTTATTTCAGGAACCAAAGCCTGTGGCCTTGACACCTTTGTTGATGGTTGAGACAGTTAGCCAACTAGAGGAACTGGTTGAGGATCTGAAGAAACAGACTGAAATAGCAGTAGATTTAGAGCACCATTCATACCGTACGTTCCAGGGACTAACATGCCTGATGCAGATCTCCACACGCTCACATGACTACATCATCGATACCTTACTCTTGAGGAAAGAGATGTATAAGCTCAACGAAATATTTACCAATCCCAAAATAACTAAGGTGAAATTATATTTTGAAGTAAAATCTTATTTCCCGTACCTACCTTTCATTCATATTTACAAGTGACGATTTGTTGGATCAGTTTCTGATTGAAAAAAAAAGACATTCATAGCAATATTATAATCAAGGTGTCAGAGTTCTTATTTATATGAAATTGAAAGGAAAAAGGGAAACAACTAATAGCTTTGGGCAGACAATATTCTAAGGATGTCTAAAATAAAGTAAATTGATTGATTTGACGCCTTTGAGCACAATCTTTAGTCAAGAAAGTCAAGAGTTAAATCTAGTGTTTGTTGAAGACATACATGTCTCTAAAGCGCAACATTGTTATAATGTATAATGTAAAAGTGCAGAAGATTAATCAATTGTGTTTGTTGGATATTATTTTTTATTTACATCAATTTGTGAAGTTTCAACTTGCTGCTGTTGTCAATTTCATATTGGTGGGGTTGTTTTTTTAAACACCATTGTAATGATTGGATTTTTTAGACACTCTCTGAGGGTGGGAGTGGGGGATTTCATAGCAGTCTACGAATTAAAATACAATGTTTGTTGCTGGATTTTTTTCCTTCAAGAGCGAATTATTCAGCTGGGGGTTAGTTTTAATATTTTGCAACCTCTTTAATGACTGGCACTTAAATGACCTTCCATGAAAAATCTTTACCAATTTATGATTTAATTTCTTTTTTTCCTCATAGGTGCTACATGGTGCAGTGTCTGATATTTGTTGGCTTCAAAGGGATTTTGGTGTGTATATTGTCAACATGTTCGACACTGGAGAGGCATCCCGTGTACTCAGTTTGTCGCGCTTTTCCCTGGCCCACCTGCTGCTGCACTACTGCCAGGTGGAGGCTGATAAACAGTACCAGCTTGCAGATTGGAGAATCAGGTAGGCACACGTTGTTTTATTAAGTTCTCTCTCACAGCTCCTCAAAAAACATTGTAACTTTCTCCCTTTACCTTACTGCAATAGTTTGAATTACTCAAAATGAAAGAAACACTTTTTATATGTTGTAGAATTGGCGTTTAATTTAGTTTTTAAAAAAATTCTGCTTAACGCAAAAGATGCTTTGATATCTATTTAAAAGAAGTCAGTGTATGAAATATAAATCTTGTCTAAAAAGAAGAATTGACTAAAAAAAAAAAATCAACTTGTTACATTTGCAGTGCCTATCTCTGACTTGTTATATATGATGTATATGTAGATACAATAGATACTTGGAACATTTTGAAAGGAGTGAGATTGATAATGATTATTCTAGGTAGTCAGTAAATTGACTGAATAAAAAATAATTGTCTGAAATTTAAGAGTTCTGGTGTACACATAATGCATTTATTCTTTCTGTGATCAGGCCATTACCATCTGAATTGTTGAACTATGCAAGAGAAGACACCCATTACCTTCTTTACATTTACGACATGATGAGAAATCAGCTGATTGACCGAGGCAATGAACAAAGCAATCTCCTCATATCCCTCTACAACAGAAGCAAGATGATTGCAGAAAAGGTATATCCATAAGTACTTCTTCTCAGCACAAAATTTAATCGTGCGACACTTTACATAGTGTCAGGTCGCAGATCACACAAAGGTCTTTTTGTGACCTAATGCATGACTATGCACATCGGGGTGTTAGAACGATTCATATTTATGGGCTTATCCAGAAGCTGACTAAGACCAGTTTGCTCGTTTGGGTTAAATTTGAGTAATTACTGCTTTGGATTCAAATGTTTGTAAATGTTCGCGAACTACAAAGCAGATGGATTCTAAATATGTTTCATCTTTTCTTTCTTTTTCCAGACCTATCAGAAGCCAATCTTCACAGAAATGGATTACCTAGAGTTGTACAAGAAGAGCAAGAAGTCTTTCAATCCACAGCAGCTGGAAGCATTGCAGAACCTGTATGCCTGGAGAGATTTGCAAGCTCGTGCAGAAGATGAAAGCCTGGGGTAATTTTTAAAAGAATCAGTGTATAATTTTTTAACTATAGGAGAGACTTTTTTTTTTTTTATGTTTAACGTCATTGTTGATGTTTCCACTTGCCTTTTAAAAAGGAAAAGAGATTTCTTGGTAACTAGTACCCTAAATGTAATACTTTAAAAAACATAACACTGTTTCAAACATTCCCTTGGCTTTTCATGTTATAAGAAAATTCCTTATTTTTTCAAGATTTTAGATCTTATTTTGTAAAGAAAATAATCATATTTTTAAATTTTTTTTCATATTTTTCAATCTGGTATTATTATATTACTAACCTGCACTTGTAACCTTGCACTTTCTAAATCAAAATGAATATAACAATTTTTTTATTCCTAATTTAGGTTTGTGTTGCCTAATCACATGTTGATGCAGATAGCAGAGATTCTTCCTAGGGAACGCCAGGGAGTGTTGGCATGCTGCAACCCTGTTCCTCCCTTGGTGCGCCAGAGCCTGCCTGAGTTGCACAACATTGTGTTGAAGGCAAGGGAGCTCACAGTAGCAAAGGTGTGTCTCTCCCTTGTTTTGGAGGGAGAAAACTGAGCATGAGTAGTTTCATAGGCTGTTAAAAATGTAATTAACAATTTTGAAGAACAGAAAACAAAATATGTTTTCTCCTGAAGTGTTTTGTTAAAGACTTTTCTTAAGCAGTATGGGCTTCATAGTTTTCATAATAGTGGTTCTTTCTTTCTTCCTCTTTTTTAACAATTTATTTTATTTTTTCAGCCATTGAGCTATAAGCGTTCTTGTGGTAAATTTGCTGACAGCATTTGCTCTTGTTCTACAGATAGAGAAGCAGCCAGTGTTACAGCCATCTCCTAGCCAACATCCAATGTACAATGCAGACAACTTGTTGAACTGTCCTCATGACATGACACATCAGGATAAGAGAATTGTCAGCATAGAGAAAAACATTGCAGGTAGGTCATTTTGTGCTCTTATAATTTCTGAAGAAAAGCATTGCAAATTTATACTTTTATATTCTTGTTTACTGAATTGTGTGAAAGTTTGTATCCAGCTGCTGGAATACAGAGAATGGTGCATGTTCATATCAACTTCTGTATAGTAGTTGAGTCTCACGTATTGTAATACTGTTTGTTTTTTACCCTTTGTACAGATTAGAAGTGCCAGATTATCAGGATCAATTTCAAGCTGCATCAATTTAAAAAAAAGAAAAAGACAAAAAAAACATTATTAGCAATATTTTACTGTCTTTTATCAGTGCATACACATTTCTTTGGTTTGTTTAGTTTGCAGTTGGGGTCACACTAGCTGAATGTTATTGATTAAATATTTCTTTGATATGGTTTGCGCAAAGACTGAGTGCTGGTTTTCTAAAGGGAATAAATTAGAAGTTTTGCCTTTTTTTTGGTCAATTTTTTTAGCTGAAGAGACTGGTGATTTCAAATAACTTCGTATGTCTCTCTTTTGACTCTAACACATTAATATTTTAAGTTAAAAGAAAGTTATAGGATTTCTTTCCAACCTTATGCAGTGATCTCTGCCTAAGAACCCACCCCTCTGGAGACACAATGACCGTGTCCTTAACTGGAGTGGATTCTTAGACGGATTTCAAAGAAAAATTATGTTTTGAAACTGAAGAACGCAACTCAGACTGGGGATGGGGGCACTAACACATTGATGGGGTGTCATCACTGACCAGATCAATCTGTGATTGGCTTACTTGAGTTTTAAACACCAATCAAAATCATGCTTATTCCCTGCCAGACTATCCCTGTCTGCATTATGCAAAACAATGCAAGATGCTGGCGGCTCCTTTCCATAAAAATCTAACTCGAAAGACCCATCTGGTTCTGATCCCTCGCTAAGATGCTGCTTCCACGACGTAGATCAAAACAAAGAGCAGTACTTCATCATGATGTGTGAAGTACACGTGACTGGGTTGCAGAGTCACACGACGTGGAGACAGTGGGGAGGGGGGATGTTGAAGGTGTCCGTCGGAGAATGGGGTGGGACACAAAAACAAAGTGTAGATCTAGTCAATTAGGACTGGTCTAAGACGCAAGTAGGGGATGGAGCTGGATGGGCGCGCTACGAGTGATGAGAGGAGAACAGTGCTCTGCCGTCCACTACGGCTATGGCCTTGCCCAAGAACAAAAGCAGAGCGGCTGATGGTGTTTCTTGTGGTTTTGGTGGCAGCTGCTTAAACAAATATTCAGTCGGGTAAAAAGACCTTGTTCTTAAGCAGATTGTGTTGTTGAAAGCGGGCTCTTATTATGCTGATAAATTATACAGAAAAATATCTGTTTCACAAGAATGAAGGGCTCCTAGGCAGATTGGGTCCTTAGGTGGAGACCACTGTATGTATGTATATATATAAATAATAATAATCACATCTGACAGGTTTGACACTAAGAAATAGGACAATCCGTCTGACGAATGGCCCTTCATTTTTTATTTTTAAAATGTGACATTGGTGAAAAATTTGGTTTGTCTTTAGCTCTGTTCTGTGTGAATGAACTAGCTGAAAAATCAAGAAAATGAGTTATTTGGCAACAACTGAAATGTTTTTTAGCATATAAATCAAGATTCATGTAACAATTTGATAATATTGTTGCTGTTTTATCAGTTGTGGAAGGCACCTGAGTTTGATTTTCCTAAATGAAGAGGATGTGGGCTACTTCAATATGTCATTTTTTTCCCATTTTTATGCATTTAAAAAATTGTCAGAATTTTGGAGAAATACTTTGCACCCTTATCGTGAAACCTCTCGCCCATAATGTGATCATTGTTGTCTGGTAGAGAAGCATTGAGATTGTAAATTGTGTTGGAGCGCATGGTATCTTTTTTTCTGATGTTCGGTGTACAACAGTTTTCTGAGTTCTTTGAAAAGACAAACAGAACTGCACTATTGAAGGGAAATACTTTTCCAAACAGTGTGAATATCTTTCGCACACGCAATATTGTCTGATGCTTCGATAATTTGTTAACCTTTCCATTGGATTTTTCATTCCATTCAATCTTTAGTTGAAAGAAAGAAGTGTTTGTAGAAATACTCAGTTCTTGATTCAGGGTTTCGAACCACCTTTGCCATTGTTTGTGGATTTGCACTTACACTGACAACTTTTATCTCAATAAATTATTACTGGAAAAATAATATAGGTTCTTTAGATTTACTTACTTTATCTGTCCCCAACTCTACCTTTCGGTGTATGGGTTGGTTCTTTAGATTTGATTTAAGGAATTTTGGATATCACGCCTTAATTATTTCTTGTGTTATAATTGTTATGTAAAACTGTCTAATGTTTTGCAGCATCTACTCCTTCTACGTCATCATCATGAGGCGGAATCCCTCTATGCAGTGCAAAAGCTGGACTGGGAGTGGAAGATGAAGGAGTGTGGACTTTGTGATCACAGAAACACCCCAGTCATTGATGATTTACATGTGCCCATGGTGACTGTCAGTGACGAATTTGATCTCCGTCCAGGGAACTCATAGTGACGGCCCTGACGTTCTTCGACTCTATTTGGAGAACGTTAACTTAGATTTTAAGGAGTAGAATTTAATTTTTATTTTAATTGTCCCCTGAAATGAATAGTTGAAGATCCAGGAACATCCTAGTAAGTAAAGTATGTGCCACAAGAGAAGAATTTGGTCATTGTATTTTGGGGGTTTCAGCTGTAAAGTGAGTTACGTTGTCATTTCCATGTTTGTGTGTAACTTTATTGAGAAAATGTGATCGCGAACTAAGCTTTTGTAAAACTTTTTTTTTTCCCATTGTGCTCCAGGTTTGTATAATTAGATTCCTGTTTCTTTTAGGTATGAAACCAAAGTCTAGAAGTGAAATGTCAAATTGTGATATAAGTTTTGTGAATGAAAGCAACGTCTTTTGAGCTGGAACTAAACACAAGTGGGGGATACTGCATGGAAATCAAAAGATCATTGACTTTACTATTTTATAATTAGGGGTGGGCATTCTGTAGGTTGTCCTGAATTCCGATTTATGTGAATAGGATTCGTTACTGTGTCTGAATGGCGACATGCTTCTTTAAGTTTCTGAGGCTTGGGATACATTATTTTTAGATTTATTCATTCATTTAAAAAAAAAAGGGAAGTTAAGAGATATGATTCTTACTTTTTGTTTTTGCATGTTAGTTTTGACACAAGATTGTCTTTGAAAAAATTGCAGAAACATTTTTTTGGAATTTTGTATCCTTTCTTTTGGTAGAGTCGAAAAATATGTTTGCTTTTTGGACTGTAACAAGCAGAGTGTGTGTTGTCCTGTGTGTGGGGGGGGGCGAGGTATAATTCCCTGGGAGAAGAGGTGTTCAAATTCTTATGTAGCTTGCTTTTATTTTTCCTGATTGACAAGAGTTTGAACTGTTTGTAACTAGTTGAAGTTGAAGTACTTTTGGACACGTCAGCACATGGTCATCAGTGGTGTCAAGTATTGCCTTTAGTTGATGATTGTAAAAAGTGGAAAGGACAGCGATTGGTGAGATTGAAAGTGTTTCTCAAGAAACTTAGGATTGGTGCCCGTCCCAGCATAATATCATGAACACAGGCCCACAAGTTGTATACCTGCATGTTGGAAAGCTTCATTCACTGGTGGCTGTTAGCGGGTATGCTTTAATTATTTTATTTTTGATAGTGTTACACATGACACGTTGCTCTTCTCTTTCTGTACCATCATTTGCTTTGTTGAGTGTTGGTTTTGAGAAAAAGTGGTGGCAAGGGAGAAAATAAATGAGAATAGCAATTCTCCCATCTTAAAATTCACAGAACTGAAATTATAAAGTTTTCATGCTTTTCATTGTAGCAAAGTAATGGCATTCAGCAACTTGTGGCATGTTGTGGCATCGTCTACCTTCTTTGGACTGACTTCAGAATTGCAAAAAAAGTGAATGAAAGCTGCAGGGAAGCTGAAAAGTGCAAAGTAGAAACACAACCAGATGAAGCTATCCTGTACAAATACACTAAAGACACAGTCAGTAATGTTGAACGTTGGTTTGTTTTTGTGTATTTTTACGGGATAGCTTCATTTGGTTGGTGTTTGCTACTTTGACTTAAAAATTGTGGAAGCATCCAAATGTGCAGGGAAAATATACTAGTACTCTAGATAAGGTGCCAAGTTTTGGGCTCATCGCACTAAGAAGGTCAAGTATGTCAAGTAGGCAATAAAACATTAAAAAAATGAGCTCTCTTCCCTGGTATGCGTTTGAAATGAAGAGCAGTGTGCCCAGGGGTGTGCCTTTATTCCCCAGGACTAAAGTATTTAATTCATCTGCAAGTTAATAATGGGAGGAAGTGTTTGGTCTGGCTGAAGATTACTCCTTAGACGGGATTTGGATCCAAGCTCTTTCATCTTGAAGTTTAGTCATGCTGTCGTTTGTTTCTTGTAGCAAGTTATTTTCATACGTATATAGGGTAGGATTAGGAATTCAGTATTGTATGTGGACATTTTTATGGGGTCTCTTTTTTTCTTCTCCTGTGGTTTTAAATAGTTTGTATAAAGTGACCTGCATTCTTATTCTATAACATATATAAAACACACTTTGCCAAAGCTGTCGAATTTTTTAATATTATTTGTTATCTTGTGAGATTATTGGCCCTGTCATCCCGTTTGGAATGAAGTCTATTCACATTGCTTCAGTTTGGTCTCATGTTTATGTTCCTGCACTTTTGAAACGGAAGCTGTTTTAGTTCTTTATTTTCTTGTAAAGGTTTGTTTTTCATAGCTTTAGGATTTTACTTCAGGAAGTAGTCTTTCTGTTCCCTGCTGATTTCCGGAAAGATCCAGCACTTTTGTTTCAGGAGTTTTTGCTTCAGGAGATGTAGGCAGTTCTGAGGATGAGGAGTTCATCTCTTCTTGCTTTTTGTCTAGATCTGCAGTGTGTGTGTGCTTGGCTTTTTATTTTACGTTTGTTATTTTTTGTGGCTCTTGCTTTTTTTTTTCCCCCCATTTATTTTTTGTTATCTTTTGCAAAAGTTAGATGAAATGTGTACTTGATATGTTCAACTCAGATTAATGCTGTGTTTCTTTGCTTGATGCTTGGCTGTACCTGAAAATAGAGATTTATTTTTATAATAAAAAGTTCAATAAAATGAGATAAAAAATGTTTCTGTGTTTAAATGACAAAACGTTTTAATGAAACTCTCTATATATCATTAATTTAAATGCTGTTTTCTAATGTTTGTTATTTTGCATATGAACCATTTCGTTTACTTCTTCTGTGGTTTGACTCGCTGCCATGAAGGAATCGCTATTTTTTTTTTTCCTGGGGCTTTAGTAAAAGGCATAATTTGTGTGGAGGTGGCCAAGTGGTCAGAGCATAGGATTCCCAATCCAGGGGTCCTGGGTTTGAATTCAGAACGCAACACGTTGTGTCATTGGGAAAGACACTTTACACCATTTTCCTCTCCCTTCCCAGGTGCGAATTGAGTACTGGTATGTTCTACTGGAGAATTAAACCTACAGACTAGCATCCTTTCTTGGGGATGATGTAAAATTCATGTTCCGCTTCATGCTACTGAAACTGGGATAAGCTTCGGCTCTATGGGCCTCCTAGGCCTCGAAGGAACTTTACTACTACTGCTTATTTGTGTAGTGTACATCTCGTCAATGATTGCATGCCAGTCAATAATTCATGAGATATTGACACGGCCAGCGAATTAGTGTAAACAGATGCACAGCCAAGGTATTCGAGTTATTTTTATTTAACTATAATATGATTGATGGAATCACTTTAAATATTCAGCCTATATTACATATAGGGCACTGGAAAAAACAGTGAGTGGCTTTGAATGCAACTCGAATATTTCACACTATCCCTGCACTTACGCTATATATCATATCTTTGTCAAAGGCATTTTTAAAATCTTTGATGACATTGACTATGTGGTTCTCTGTAAAATGCACAATGGTTAACACTAAGGAACACAAACAAATTGCATGAAACTAATTTAATGGTTTGGTTATTGGGACTTAACTTTTTCTACTATCAGCTTTAAAATAATGTAAACATAAGTAGTTATAGAAAGAATAGACTGTAACCCAGGTAGGAGGCCATTCATATTGACCAATCACATTGTTGAGAAGAACATCCTGATGACCAACTGTTGTACGTCTTCTTCACATCATAGTTATCAATTATAGGAATATTTGCACTGAAAATAGGACCATGTGTTAATAAATGAGATTAGATTAGGCAGTCATCAGTCTTTGCCTCTATTGTTCTGTATTTACAGTCCTTCTCTTGGTTACTCCTTTTTTTTTCTTGTGAGTCAGTTATTGGTAACTTACAATTGCATTTACAAACTCTTTCAGCATCACTAGCTGTCACCACACAGTTTTTGCACTTTTGCCTGTACTATCGAATTCTCAGCGACAAGAAATCTGTTCTTCTATGGAGGAACATAGTTATGACTGTTATGTTCATTGTTGATTCTGTTTCATTACATGATGGATTAAAGAGAAAGCTGGTTTGTGCGAGGAATACTGCCTGTGCTGTGCTGTGCTGAGGATCCTGTTTGACTTTTTGTGTTGAATTGGTCACAATGTATTCATGAAGGGTATCTCATTCAAGTTATGTAGCTTCATTTATGTATATGTTGTGGACAAGTGTATGTTTACATATTTTCAACTGTTCAATATCAGAATCATCATCTCATATTTGTTGTCCCAATCCCAAGAACTATCAATTCATTACGTCATGAATTCAGTTCACCTTCAGGAAAATGCATGTTCTATATAAATATATATATATATTTCATGAAAAGTATAACATGAATGTCATCAGTAGGTTCTATTGTGTGAGTGAATGTTATTTTATTTCATTTTTTTCCATCTTCATCAACTTGCCTGTGTTGTTACTAATTTTGTGTTGAGTAAAACTAGAGTATCAACTAAGCCAGTTCTTCTCTTTCTTCTTTGTCTTTATCCAGAATCCTTACATTCTGCCCATGACAATTTGAGCACTTGTTACTTATTAACCCTTTCACTACCAAATTCACAGGTCGACGAAAAGCAAGTGGAGTGCCATGTTTGCTAATTGTTAACATTAATATTTCAGTTAATTAATTAACATGAGACCCACTTATTTTCAACACTACAATGAACAAAAGAACTATGAAATAGTTTATTTCTTTTTTTAATCAAGTTCTTCTCACTGTTTCTTAAAAAAAAATAATGCTCAAATTCAGCGACTTATAGCTGGTAATGAAAGGGTTAACAGGAATGAACATTGTGAAATTTATGTGTAGTTATGAAATAGATTCTCAGTTGCAAAGTATCACAATTACTATTACGTAGATGAAAAAAAAAACCCAACCTGCTCTTCTATTTCAAAGCTGAATTAAATAAGACAGGAAAGCGACCACCTCTCACTGAGTATTGTACAAGACAAGTGTTTATTTATTAAAGCGTCGCCCTGTTCATGTTATTGAATGGCCCAAGGCACACTCTACAATGTGTAACCCGATGCTTTCACACATCAAGGCCTGAAAGTAGAAGCAGCCCTAGACTTTAGATCAAATTACTGGATTATATGCAGGATATCGGAAATCCACAAAAACAGAAATCCTTAAAAAAATTGATGAATAATAAAAATTCTCGGAAAAAAAAAAAATTTCTTCAGGGTAAGGGGGACACTGTCCCTCTTACAAACCCCTGCCCTGCTAAAATCCTCGAAAAATTAAATTTGCTGCTGGAAGCACTGTTAACCGTGAGTGCTTGGAATCAATTGATTTAAAATGCAATATCAGTACATGTGATGTGTTATATTATGGTAAGCTTGAGGTTGCAAGGAGATTTTGTTATAAAAAATTAGTAAAAATCTACACAATCTGTAGTGATCATCGAAGAGCTAGCTTAGCAGTAAGACTGAAGCGATTGTACTTTAGAAAATGTCCAACATTTCATACTAATACTTCATAGCTTAGATTATATTTTATATAGGCCAGTGTTCTAACAGGAACTAAAAAAAAACTCAAGAACACTGGCTGCTAAAAAATGGTTATTATTGAGTTATGGATTATTATATACATTGTATGTGTCGCCGATGGCCGCTCATTTCTAGTGCAACTGACACTGAATTTAGGAGGTTCAAACCCATATTTCATAGCTAATTATGTTGACCTTCATGAACTGATGAACAGCTGGACAACCATTATTGAATGAGAAGAAACTGAAATGATCTCCCGGCTACAACTTGAACTTCTGTTGTCGGCAAAAAACAGTTATAAGTGCAGGCATCTGAAGTGGTTGCTGTTTTCACTGGCCCTTCTGACACTGATTTGTTTTTTTTCAAAATGCGATCACCTCTTGAAGTTTAAATATCCTCAGCTCACTGCTCAGTAGGAAGTTTCACTACCTTAGCTTTAGCAACATGGAATACTTATGTCAAGCATGGTTTTTATCATTTTCTTTCTTATATATCGATGCCTTGATGAGTTGAGTACCATAGATCTTTAAACAGTGTTGCAAAAAAAACTAAGAACTTTGG
>JBDFRD010074399.1:0-20548 GCA_039654405.1 Bullina lineata
AGTTTTATTGTTCTGTAAATATCCTGAAAAGCCTCAATTCACAACTGAAGCATGTCCATTAAATTTGATCAGTTTAAATCTTTGGACTTTGTAGAATTTCTTGTGATGCTCTCTTCAAGACACTAAAATTCACTAACAGAAATGACAAAAATTACAAATCGACCACACACTCAGAGATATCAATTACTTCTTTTTATTTTTATTCATACATTTCTGCACAATATTTTTTTTTTGTTTTGTTTGTAATGAATCAACATGACAAAGTAAAATTCATATATGTACACAATCGCAAACTAAAGCCATTATTTTCACAGCACGTTGTGCCGTTCTTCCAATAAATCATTCAATCTACTACAGTTTGTCTATGACAATAATAACAAATAGCACAACTGGCTCTGCTAAGACTAGGAACTCTACCCAGCGGAGAGAATACATCATCACACGCCCTTCCCTACTGCTGCACTACAACAAGGGAAAGGAATGAACTGGAGGCATTTTCAATGCTTCAATTCCAGATCTACAATTCAAACAAAGTATTTTGCTAAAGCAGAAGAAATCTGCACGCGATGGTATTTTTATATTATAAGAAAGTTATCTTTAGGATGAAGCACTACCTTTAACACAAAGGATAACTGATTATTGGGTTCTGTTTCAAATTTTCCATTAACTGACATGCTGAAATGAATTTAGAGCAGGGGTTGTAGCACTATGGGTCAATAAATATCTAGGAGGTTTTCAAAAAATTCTAGACTGCTGTCTAAGTATAAACGTTTGTAAAAATCATCTCTTACTTCAATCGATTACTCGCCCGACTGCATGGCGATTGTCCATGTCCGGTTTTGCAATTTTTGACTATGAAAATTAATAAATTATATTAGTAGTTGGCAAGTCTGCCAACTATTTAAGAGATTTTTAGGAGAAATTGAAGAATTCTAGGAGATTCTAGGATGATTTTTTCTTCTAGGAGATTTTAGGAGATTCTAGAGTGCTACGACCCCTGATTTAGAGTGACTTGCGAAAGCTCTGAATCTTTGAGACGATGTCACACCTTTCTCAGTCTGAGAGAACATTAGGTAGAATAACACAGGCCCTACTAAAGTATCTCCTTCAGGATATAAGTAAAACAATATTTGCCAACAAAACTCATATATATCGGACACATCATGAAGAACAAATTTTCATTGATTACAATATGGAGAAAGAGATTCTCATTGATGACATTTCAAAGGCAGGAGAGAAAACAATCACTTTGGGCACAAGCCTCTGAACAGCCAAACACTCCCTTCATCAAGAGAGGGTTCAGCAGAGGTATTTTTTTAATGCTGTGATCTCAGTGTAAGAGCTCGGAATACAGGAATGCCAGAGGCACTGATCGATACGCATCATTAAATAAACAAATCACAAATTCTTACTACAAAACAGTAAATAAGCGCTGTGTTACTGTGGAAAAAAAATTCTATATTATTACTACCGGTAACTAGGGGCAATAACTTGACTCCAGGACAGTAAAGACAAAAGCTTTTTTTTTGTTTTCCTCATCTACCCGATGACAATTTAGCCGAGTCAGTTAAGAGGAGAGTGCACCGAGAAGAATTTGTTTTAATGAAGGGATAATAGTTACTCTGACTAAGTGCATAATTCATCACCTCTCCTGCCTCCTTAAGATATTCACAGCATGAAAAAAAAGGTGTTCATCTACCTTTAGTAACAGATCCTTCTAGGAAAATACAGTCAAAGTAGGCTAAAAATAACCAAGGAAAAATGAAAATATTGAAAAACCTTAAAAATGGTCAACAAAACACAGCAGGAAAAGCTCAACTCACAGTAAGTAACAAATTAACAAAGTTTCAAACAAGGTAAGACATTTGATCAACTTAGTAACAATGCCCAAAACTAATATCAATGTACAGTAACAACTTTATGAAGTTACATAAAAAAAAAATCCCAAGAATATTCCATTCAATTACAAATCACAGCACACACATTCTTTTACTTTCATAAACCGCATATATCCTTACAAGTCTCTTCAGATGATCTTCCTTTCCTAGAAACTAATACTGAACCCATTACTAATCGACTGTAAATTCAATAGGAGACGCTGGTTAAAATTTTCTCCAACTCTTGTTCACACTGCCATCAAAGTTCTTGCCACGGTTTTGTCTGTTTTTATTATTGTAATATTTCTCAGATCTCTTCATCACTCCTCATGGTACTTGTGAAAATTTACTTTTAAAATAATTTTGTTTTAAACAAAAAAGCATTAACTCAACCACACCATCACTTCCCGATTGAACAATTATAATCTCTGAAAAATGTACACACTGTATATATACGTACACATTCATATTATTAGTCAAACAATTGTATAAGTTCATCCACAAAGCACAGGAATTTGAGGCACCAATTTTCTGAACAGCAGATCTTCACACAGGCTGCCCATCTCTACATAAGTTTCTATCCTCGTAGGAGGAACAATGACATAACTTGACACACTTTAGGAAGTCTTCACAGAGTAAATGGTATTTTAAACAGGTGGCATATTGAGAACACATGACATTCCTTTACACAAGTTTCAGTTGATGGCAATTTACTACAAGCAACAAATCCTACACCCCACCAGTCTTCCTTCCCTAAGAGATTCACAACGCAGACAAAAAAGCCTAGCAGATTCTTTATCATTAGTCAAAGTAGTCAAAGCAGAATGAAAATAACATTCGTTAAAGAATACCTCCTACCCACACAGTTACGAAATGAGTACGGAGGAAGGAGGGCTCCTCACCGAGAAGTCCAGAGTATGAGACACCTGTAGCAGTTCTGGACTTTCAAGGAGGAGTGAGAATGATGATCTTCCCTCAAGGCACAGCTGTAGGACTTCCATGAAATCCATTATCTGGATGCTGCATGGCTGGACAACTAATGACTACACTGAAATATACTCGATATATTTTGTTTTGGTTTGTTGTGGGTTTTTTTGTTCAAATACTTCTCGCATATTTACATCTGTATGAATACTTTAATTTTGTGAATGAAAAGAAGGGACATGATGCAGCAAAGTTAATGCACACTTTCTCAACCACGTCAGGATTCACGCACAATACTCAATCCCAATCCAAACAATATACATGTAGATATATAACAAGGTTCTTATCATTGTTATGTAATCTAAGCTTTTTGTAAACGGCAACACAAAACAGAACACTCGACATTTCTATCTTCAAAGGGTTTAAAAAAATACTTAAATGACGAGATAAAAAGGAGTAACAAGATGAGGAAAACATTCAAGAAATGCAAAGGATGGAAAACAAGGGAGAAGTGGGAACATAATACTAATTAGGCCTTATCAGAAACATGAGACAGTAACAAAGGGAGAGGAGAAAATGTAACAGTGACAACAGTCAAGTTCTGTATCCTGAAGTAGAACACTAGAAGTCACCATTGGCAAAAGTTTGTATCACTTCCCCTTTCAGAGCAACCTTTTTTTCCCCCTGTCGAGTATTGGTTCTACTTGACACTGTCAATTTGAAAGAGATTAGATTTACACATTACAAGTAACCTGCATTTTTCCACCTTTTGCTTCCCTGCTCATATTTCAGCATTTTTTATTCACCAATTAACACCTTGCAGACCACTGAGGAGAATACTCGCAAACGTTGGCCAATGCTTTCCGACCACTGATGAGTATTCTCCCATTTGGGGTGACCAAAATCTAAACCATGGCTTATCGCACCAAGTAGATCCAGGTCAGTGTCAGGACGGTCACTAAGGTGTTAATACAAAAAATGACAGAATAATAAGAGGTCAAATTCCCTGGTTAAGATTAAACCTACCTCATGCCCCTCCCTCCCCCCTCCCCTTTTTCCTTTACACACACACACAAACCCAAAAAATTCAAAATTTCATCGCATCTATCCCCATAATTGTCCTTTCCCCCCCTTTGTCCTTCTCAATAATAACAGTAACAGGAAAGATTCATCAGCCATCACAAAAGTTCAGAATTATTTTAAATTAAGTGCTCTTCAAAGTTCTGGTCTACCTGATGCGCATGAAATGTTGAAGGTAGAGCAGGATTTGTTCCATCCTTTTCCGATTCCAGCGCACGCCAAACTTGTCCAAGTGCTGACCTCTAGCAATCCAACATACATGTACACCAACCAGCACATAGGATTCCAAAATAGGCTTGCAAAGGAACTTCACTGCCACAATAGCTATGTGGTTGGAAATTCCTCATTGCAGACCTTGCTTAAGGTTTTCTTCATATTTAGCAAGAGCATGTACACATAATATGACGAACACTGATAGCTCTCCTGATAAAGTACAGTAGTCGCCACCTAAGTGCATGGTGCTCAGGAGACAGCTGAAGCGTGCTCTTACACGATCCAAAGCAATATGACGAATATTTTTGATGACCTCCGTTGGTTGTTATTTATAGCTATACTGTACCTAAAATGACCGGCACTCTCCGCCTTTGTTCCAATCAGACGTGATGCTCCTACCCTTCACAAACTCTCATATAATTTTCCCGTGTCCTCCCTCTCTCACCCACTCCTTTTCATCGCATCGCCTCACGCACCCACCCCCTGCCCCACATGTTTTTTTCCTCCATCCGTCAAAGGACTCTTCTGAATAAACACGACACCTGCGTAACATTATTGCATCGCGTGGCCATGTGGTGCGCAAGGTCCATCTAGATCTAGATCTAGGCTTTATACTGTTTAATTTTACAGTCGCGAGCCGATTTGGGTGGAATCTGTTGCTGTGTTCTGGTGACTTAAGCGTGCACTTAGAATGCAATTTATATAGTAAAAAATGGGTCAAATGACGAAAGCGTGCACTTAACCGGATCGTGCTTTTAAACAGCATGCACTTAGGCGGCGACTACTGTACATTCAAGGCCACAACAGTGAGTTGACTGCTTTACCTTTGTGAAATAATCCTCAGACGGCAAAAGTGAGCGGAAGACACAGGGGGATTGTAAGTGAGAATTACAAAATATCACTGTTGACATTTCTCTTGTTTTGCATTCAAACTAAAACATTTCTTTGACATTTTCAAGGTATACATATAAACCATTTATAACGTATGCATGTGCATCAGATGGTGATGAAGAGATGAAATCCTGCATCGGTGGTATTAAAAATATCCTCCTAACCTCACTTTTCCAAAAGAAAAAAAATATAAGCTCAAAACAAAAATTCTAAAAAAAAAAAAAAAGGATAAAATGCTGCAAACTTAAATTCTAGAGGGGATGGCACAAAAGCTATTTTTAGATTTAGACAAACAACCCGATTTTGATATATTGAAAGAAAGTGATTTGAAAAAATACCTACGTAGCACTAATGTAAATGAATGCCAGACGCAAATTTGCCCCTTTAGCAGGGTAAGGCTCCACTTAAAAAAGACAGCCCTGGGCACCAGCAAACAGCTCTGCTTCACAACACATATCAGCTAAATGCACAGATTGGTTCAGGTCAAGAGATAACAAGAGATGTATAGAGAAGAACTTTGCTCACAACACTTTGGATTCAGCTGCATTGAAGCAAGAATGTAGGAACCAAGTCCACGGGACTTCACAGCTTTATACAAAGGTTTTACAGGAGAAGACAAACAGACATCCTTCCCACCCCATCCTCCCCTAAAAAATTCTCCCCCCCCCCCTTCTCCCCCAAGCACACACAAGAGTATCAAGCCAACAATGTCAATACATGTGAAAACATAATGTTGTACAATCTTGCCCTAACTATGTGGAATAAATAACAATGAGCGACATTACTCAATGAGCCTGGGTTTCGTTTTGTTTGGGCATAGGTTTTTGCTTTCGTTAATCAAATTAATGGACTACAAAACGTGCACAATCTTGCAGATGAACACAATAATGATCATCCCTCTTTGTTCGTTAATCATTTTGATTCATCATTCGCTCAATGGAAACATATAAAATCTTTCTAGTATGGAAATGGAACAAAATGAATGACTGGTGATATGAAATGAAATGCAATCAAATCCAACAGGAAGCATTTTCAATGTAATGCAGCTTTTAAGTAATGAATTGAGGTAATGGTCACAAGGACCTCAGCTAATACATGGAGTAGTTCCACTCCTAATGTCACTCTTTCACATTCTCTCCGTCTCAAAGTTTAAAAAAAAAAAAAAACTATACAGATCAATGACGGCTGGGTTCTTATTTTTGGCATACACACCATTTTGGGCTGAACTCCCTCCTAAAATAATAAAGGTTAATAAAATCCCTGCAATCATTAAGTGATGAGGTATATAAAACATTAAAAATGTGGTTTTTATAAGTATTATTACATTACCAAATTTAAAAATAAATGTTACCAACCCTTTAAGTTTGATTAAGTACATTCAACATGTTTGATGTCTTCTCGAATTGTCTATCAAAAAATTTTGTAAACTTTCCACATAAACTATTGGTAAACTTATCTATCTGCCCTGAGTGCAATGATTTCCTCTCAGAGAAGCCTGAGTCAGAATGAGAGAAGCAACAGATTTCAAACTTGCTTAACTCTGATAATACGTTAATCTAAAACATCTTTGATATTAATGGTTCTGGATTGAATTTTACTTCTTTTTAAAAATCCTCCTGTCAAGAAAAAAAAAGGAGTTTGGTCTTTAAGTTAAGACGAGGAGAATTTATGCCTACCACATTTCTTTTTTCTTTCGGTCGGAGTCTAGTGCACAAACAGAGAAAACAGCCGCTACTGAGTAAGCAGTCTCAACCCGCATTGGCCTTCCTGACACTTGCATTAAACAATTCCGAGAAGAACGGGTCTTGCTGCATGCTATCCCTGGCACTAACAGTCTGAAGTGGCCACGGGTGAAGGGGGAGGTGGGTAAGGGTTAAAGAAACTTCTCTCCGTGGAGGGTGAAGGGGGACAACTCTGTTCGTCAGAGAAACAGTGACTTCGCGGGGTAGGGGGCGGTGGGTAAGGGTCCGAATCGTAGTTCAATTCCACCGGTAAATTGTTAAAATAATATTTGAACTTTTTGGCATTGGATCGTGAGGACCTGTCTCTCGAGGACCGGCCGCTGTATTTGTTGATGGGTGTGGAGGCGTTGAGAGGCACCACCTGATGGTAGGGCTCGCTGTCCTCACACACATCGGTGGAGCACGGGGTGGTGGGCGGCGGTGGAATGTGGTGGTGATGGTGGTGGTGATGCCGCCGGTGATGGTGGCTGCGCTTGCGGCTGCCCCTTGCGCCACCTGTACTGCCCACCACTGAGCGGTGGAAGGAAGAGAGGCTGTTGAGTGACACATAAACGTCCCCGGTGGGCGCGGTGTACACTGATCTGTCTGTCACAGGAGACGGGGGAGGGTTCAAGGTCTCCTGAGGGTACTGGGTGACAGTAGAGGAGCTGGAGGAGGCTCCCGTCACATGGTTACGGTCGTAGAAGGGCGGCCCGGATCCTGAACCCATAGAGAGGCCAGTGGCCTGCGACTTGCCCCTGGACAGTGTGTTGTGGGGACTGGAGCCCTCACCTAGAGGGATGCTAGACAACGGCGGATTCAACGGCTTCTTCACCATGACGATGTCATCGTCCACCGAGGCACTGCTTGACTTGTGCCGACACACCAGGAAGATGATGATCACTGTCACCAGGAAGAAAACCACCACCACGATGGCGATAGTGTAGTTCTTCGTGGTCTTGCCGTTATCGTTGCTGTCCTGGTGGCCCGATAAGTCGGAGCCCTGCGCCTGCTCGCACTTTGTGCCTTGACAGCAGTCCTTCTCATCCAAGCCATCGTCGCAGTTTTTCCTGCCATTACAACGCAGGCTCTGATCAATGCAGGCGCCGTTGCTGCATTTGAACTGCTCCTTTGTGCATTCGAAGCAGTTCTCCTCATCAGAGTTGTCCTCGCACTCTGGTGAATAGTCACACTTCCAAACCAAGGGAATGCACTGTACTCCACCGCTGTGACACTTGAACTGATCCGAGGCACAGGTAGGTGGCTCGGCACAGGTCTGCTTGTCCGCCTTGAGGACCAGGTGGATGGGGCACGAGCACCTGGCCTTGTTGTCCGCAGTGATGTAGCAAAGGTGAGAGCAGCCGCTGTTGTTGTTGTAACACGGATGCCACGTTGCCGACACCGAGTGCTCCACGTAAATGAGGTCGCTAAGGCCCGGGATTCGACCCCTCACCCAGAAGCGTTTGTTGCCCGTTTTCTTGTGTATTCTCTCCACCACATTTTGCTCCTTTGCCAGCCAGTACAGGAACTTGCCATAGACAGACAAGCCGCGAGGGTTGCCCACCTGTCCAAGAAAAATTTGTGAAAAAGTTATTTAACAAAAATTAACAACAAAATGTGATCAATTCAACCTGGGTGATCAAAAAGATCTAACAAACTCTTACGAAGTCCACAACTTTGTAATTATCTTCTTAACATCAGTATAACAGATAAAATTCCTCTTCTCTTGTTTAGTGAACTTTGGGTCAAATAAATGTAATAGAGACCAAGCCTAGACTTCAACAAATAAGTAAATAAGTATGTAATTTAACAGGCAACAAGGCCTCGGAGCAAAGATGATGAGAAAGATCTGGAAGTTTGAGGGGGATAGGATTAACTTAACCAACCACCCCACCCCCCCCCCCCCCCAAAAAAAAAAAGAGAGAGAGAGAGACAGAGAGACAGAGAGAGACAGAGAGAAAACACAAACAGACCTGACCATCCACCAAGACCCTCCTGTTTCCTCCCATTAAGTCGGCCATCTCTATGCGATTCAAGCGTGAATCTGCCCAGTAAAGACGTTTTTCTCGCTTATCAATTGTGAGAGACTGGGGGTGTTCCAGCACATTCTTGAACAAGGTAGTGTGCTCTGAGCCATCCATCAGGGCCATCTCGATGCGTGGGGGGTTGATCATGTTGGTGAAATACATTTTCCTGGAGATCACACAGAGGTGCATCAAAACGACTGGTCTATGATTATGGTTTGTGGTAAATGTAAACATGTATACTGGAATGATGGTGTTGGTGTTTTACACCATTTCCACTTAATGAGACTTGTTTTTGGAGATGGAAGCCTCATTTTCCTACCAGGACAATTAATCATTAAGAATCTTCATAGCAATAAAATAAGGTTTCATTCGATTTGATGCTCAAACTTGTGCCTCAGAGTTCAGTGTCAAGAGCTGTATTAATAAACCATTCATGTGGTTAAATGCATCAAAACGTAAACTGTGTGCATATGAAATAAATAAGAGAACCAAAATTGCCACATACTCTGTTCAACAGGTTATTAGAATTTATAAATGTCTTACAGAATTAGCTGATTTATCTAAGGGGGTTATTTAGCTTTATTTGTTGCAAGATAAGATTTAACCCTCTCAGTGCTAACTTAAACATTTTGGAAGTAATAAGCACTCTACCGGGAAAGCTATGTACATGGCGCATCGCACTAAAAAGGTTAAAATTTAAGAAAAAACACATCATAAAGCAGATTTCATCAGCACATAGACCATATTTCCTTTCCGACTTGAACTTGATAAAATGAAAAAATAAGTACAATGCATTACCTTCGTTTCAAAAGGAAAAGAGTGATTGAATGTAGCCAAATAATGTGAATACTTATGTCTTCTTTTTCTATGGAAGTCGAATGTAAAGAATCATAACTATTACAAACTTAAATCTGTATAAATCATAACATTGACCGACCTCAATGCACGAATGAAAATAAACACAAAAACAGAGGCAGAAAATATGTAACCTGCCATTTTTCCTACTACACTTTCATCATGACAAAGCCATTGTGTCTACTTTTCCAAACCTTTAAATAAATGAATATGTTACGAGTGACTCTATACATGAAATTATGTTCTATCACTCTGCTCACCCCTTTTCAGGATATAAAACAATTGACCGAGGTTTGAAGCCATTAGCCGATGACATGATGACGCCTATGGGTGTGCGGAATACGTCAATGCGTGTGACATTGATGACATTGTTTGAGTTGCACGTCCAGTACAGAGTGCGAGCAAACGGGTCAATGGCAATATCGTAAGGCTGGAAAGCATTGTCGGGGTCATTGACAACCACGCTGGTCTGAGGAAGAGAATGATCAGTAGTCGTAAGCAATACTCTTTCATCTTATAACAATGCGTACAGTAAACAGAAGACAAAATAAAATATATTAACTCATTCCATACAGAGTGATTTTACCAATACAACGCAGCTAAAAGTTGTGTCGGAAAATTGCTGTACATATCCTTTTATATAGGGGCTCTACACAGTCAAAGATAGTGACGTAGAGTGCGGCGATTCGGATGGAATGAGTTAAAAGATTTTTCTTCACTTAAAATTATATTTAAAATGGAAACTTAGATTATAGTAAAGACATAAATGAATATTTCTCACAGAGACATGCTTTTCACAAAGTATTCCCTAAATTGGAATATTGCCAGGTGAGGGCACATGACTGAAAGAAATTTCTGCTTTCCGACTACTCAAAGCAAAGAGTTCTGAATTCAATTAATTTTTTTTCCAGTTATCATTTCCTTTTCAAAACTACAAATTACATATTTACAACTACTAAGGACATACAAAGATTTACCCTACACCTGTTTCTAGAAAAAAAGTAATGAAGAAATATTACTTGTTTTTTATACCAATAACTTACCATGGTTCCATTATCGTGCGCTCTCTTAATGATTTTCTGCCTGCCCTCCACCCAGTAAATGAACTCTCCCACTGGGTCATAGGCCAAAGCCTTGATGTTCTTCATGCCATGGATGGGAAGCACAACCTCTGGGTTGTCCACTTCGTTGTAGGAATCGATGACCAGACGGATGGTGGCATTTCGGGTGGACATCAGTAAGTACTCCTTGGGCGCTGTAGAAGGGGGAGATAACAACATGACTACAGGACTGAGGAACATTTGCACTCCTGGGACTCTGGCCAGAGCTGGCTTTCTATTGTTTGGATTATTTTTAAAGAGAAAGTTGGGATTTCCTAAACACAAAATTCACACCTCCCAGGAATACGATCAATTCAAAAAAAAAGTACAAAGATGTTCCATTCATAAACAAATGATCCATTCAAAAAAAAAAAAAAGAAAAAAGAAAAAAAGAAATATTAAAAAAAAAAAAAATGGAGAAGGACAGAAAAGGCTACTATATGTTGTATCATATAAACAGCATATAGTGATAGATTATCAGTTTACCCGAGCATGTTTTCTGGTCATCATTCAGCGTGTAGTGTGTTGGACAGGCACAGTGGTGAGTTTCGTTCTTTGGGTTCTCAGGCGGGTGGGCCAGGCACAGGTGAGAACAGCCCCCATTGTGTCGACCACAAGCATTGCCACCTGGGAGAAACAACAGGGAATTGGAGGAAGAAAAAAAATGTTAAGGGTAACATGAAAGGAAATAGGTAATGCTTTGCACCTAATCCAACTGAGTTGCATTTTTTTCCAGAAATCATAATTATACAAATATAAATAAATATTTTGTAATTTATACATGTTACAGAATTTTTTTCTTCTTTGTTATCTATATACATTTCACCAGCAAGCACTCAGCAGATTTCAGACAGTAAATAGCAAAGTTCCTTCAAGGCCTACGAGGCCCATAGACCCGGAGCTTATCCCAGTTTCAGTACAGATGATTTTTACATCATCTGCTAGACAGGGGGCTAGTCTGTCGTAGGCTTACTCTCCCAGCAGAATATTCCAGTACCCAATTCGCACATGGGTGGGGAGAGGAAAAGGTGTAATATGTCTTTCCCAAGGATACAACATAGTCCAACCCTGGATCCTTGGATTAGGAGTCCAAGGCTCTACCCATTTGGCCACCGCGCCATCTAGATTTCATACAGCATATGTTTATTTTTTTGTAATTTTTCTTCTTCATTAAAAATCATACCAGATTGCCTGGAAGCATGGAAGACAAGGATGTCCATGACGAGATCCACGTTGCCTTGGATCATAGTGCGGTTGAGGCCTGTGCTTTTGTTGGCCCGCTCTATAGAATGCTGCTTCACGTCCGTCCAGTAGATGAAGTCCTGGTACTGGCTGAGGCCCATAGGTTGTTGGATTCTGGTCTGAACCACCACACGCTTGTCATCACCTAGAAATCAACAACACAGAAAGCTCAGTGTCTAGGATTCATGGGTTAACACTTACTAAATCTGACAGTGTTTTCACGCCATTACCCATAGATCTCAATTCAATGCAGCGTTAAAATAATGAAATTCTACATGAGACTCAAACACGTTTCAACTCACTGAACATATAGAAAATGCTACTGGAAAACTGAAAATGTAAGAATAAAAATCAAACACAAGTAATTGTACAAAGGTTTCACATTATTATTTTGGAAAGCTGAGATCACTTACTTATGAGCTTTATTTTTATACCTCAATAGGGCAAATTTATAGAAAAAACATAAAACTTTTACTCCACAGTGTAATTTTCTTCCTAGAACTACAAAAGCCCTTTTTCTCTCATGACACATATCCTTAAAAAAAACAAGACAAAAATGACATAAAGCTGTGTAAACAGAAAATTTAAGAAAATAGACAGAATTAAAAATGCAAAGTTACCGTTCATGTCCGAAGTCATGATGCTGCGCTGGTCCAGATCAGTCCAGTAGAGGCGCCGGTCCTGGTAGTCTATGGTCAAATCCTGCACTTTCCCCAAGCCAGTGATCAGCACCTTTCTGTTGGTTCCATCCAGGTGGGCCCTCTCTAGAACTGGGTCGTCTCCCCACACAGTCCAGTACATGTAGCTGATGCAGAATGTGGCCAGAATAAGCTCTATGCTCTAAATTTTAATAATCCTCCTTAAACCCAAATTTCACAGAAATGTTCCATCTCCATAGCAAAATGTTGCTCAGCGTTAGCAGTGATGCTCCTCGGTAATAATATAAGAGTTTACTAGGATTTATCCAATTTATCTAAAAAAAACCAAAAACATGCCACTACACCATGGACCCCCCGAGCCAACCGTAAATAGCACAGAATGATTAGGAATAGTTTGAATTAAACTAATAATTTCTCTCCCCTTCCTTTCTTTCCTTTTATTTCTTTTTTGTTATTCACCTCTCCCATTCTCAGCTACCAGATGAGTCTGACAACAAAAGTTTTGGATGTCTCTGCTCCCCGCGCCCCCCCCCCCCCTCCAACACACACACACACACCCTTTTCCTCCCTCTCTCTCTCCTTCCCTCCCTTTCACTCACCCACTGGGCGGGTCTAATGCCACCGCCCTGGGATCCTCCAGGTTTCTCCACACCAACACTTTCCGAGAAGAACCGTCCAGCCTTGCCACCTCAATCTGGTTCTTGCCCGTATCTGCCCAGTAGATGTTGTGGGCTACCCAGTCTACGGCCATGCCTTCAGGGAAGTCCAGGCCAAACTGGATGATATGCTGCAGGGAGCTACCATTCATAAAGGCTCGACTGATGTGCTGGAGAGACAGAAGGGGTCACATTATTGGTCAAAGTAATAAAACTGATAAAAGCCTTCAAATTGTTGTAGGGTGCATCCGTATGTCTTGGGAGACAATGGAGTACGGGCCCTGATCAGTCTGTCTTGGGAGACAATGGAGTACAGGACCTGATCAGACAATGAAAACAGTAAAATCTACTCACAAAACATAGAGGCACACAGAGAAGTAACTCACCTGCAGCCCCACATCTGTCCAGTAGATTCTGCTGTCTGTGATGTCGAAATCAATGGCCATGGCCTTCTGCACGCCCTGGATCGGGATGGGCTGGTTATTCTGGTTGGTCTCCAAGGAAATCCGCCGGATATCAGAGTGGCTGGAGAAAAGCAGGAAGGCTTCGGGCACGATGCACGTCTGGGCGTCAATTCTCAGCTCCAGACCCATAGGGCAGGCACAGATGTGCTTCTTGGGTGGTGGCCGAAACAGGCACAAGTGGCTGCAGTTGCCGTTGTTCTCAGCGCATGTGTTTGTACCTTCAGGGAATGAATATAGAACCATTTTGGGCTTTTTGTTGGATACTGAATGCAACACAAAGAATAGATAGGTGGCAGATCATCTTGCGAGGAATGTTAGTGCTTGTAAATGGACAAGAGGTATAAAATGTTATGGTCTATCTTTTCTTGAGCAAAAAATCGTCAAGTTACTTCAAGGACTATGAGATCCATAGAGTTGGAGCTTATTCCAGTTTCGGTAGCATGAAGATGAAGAGATGATTTTTACATTATCTCCTAGGCAGGACGCTAGACTATCTTAGGTTTATATTATGTTCCCCAGGAGAATATGAGGGATACCAATTCACATCTGAGTGGGAAGAGGAAAAATGGTGTAGAAAAAGTAATTGGCATTAGGGATATCCACTGCACTGCTTCAAAGAAAATAATGAAAATTTGTACAGTAAACTAAAGATTAGATTTAGCCCACTTCCAGAGGGCCAGTACACAGAAAATTGCATAATTAAGAAAATAAAGTAAGTTCCTTTAAAGCCAATGAAGCCCATAGAGCCAGAGTTTATCCCAGTTTCTGTAGTGTGAAGCGGAACAGATGATTTTTACTTCATCTCCTAGACAGGACGCTAGTCTGTAGTAGGTTTACTTCCCGTGCAGAATATGCCGGTACGCAATTCGCACCTGGGTGGGGAGAGGAAAAATGGTGTAAAGTCTTTCCTAAAGACACAAAACGGTCACCTCCCGGATTCAAACCCTACTCTTGGACTAGGAATCCAAAGCTCTAACCATTAGGCCATCGCGCCACCCTAATGAAGAAATTATGTGTACAACAATGTTCCTACCATTATTCCTATTCACATCGACCGCCTTCAATCCCATCAAGTCTGGGAGGTGGTCAATGATAGAGGTGCGGTTCAGACCTGTGTGCTTATTCACCCTTTCTATAGACCGGCCTTGCCAGTCTGTCCAGTAGATGTAGTCATCTGGGGAAAAAAAACGTACAGATACTGAACCACTGTGGACTTACACCAAAATATGTCAAATATAAAAAAGTTGAGTTCATTAGTTTCGTACTAGAATTGAGTTACTAAGGAGACATGCCAACACAAAGAACGTAAATAATTCAGTCCCTAGCAGACACAGCTAAGCAAGTATTCATAAAATATATTTAAACCCAAAAACTAAAACATTATTCCCAAGTGGTCACCTACCCAAGAGACTGAAGCCAAAGATGTGTGGTAGCCTCTCTGACACCAGCACTCTCCTATTCCTCCCATCAAGATCGGCCACCTCAATCCGGTCGGTATTAGCATCGCCCCAGTACAGCCTTCTCTCCATCAGGTCAATAGCCAGACCATTTGGCCAGCCCAGGCTGCTCTGAACGATGATGGTGCGCTCGGTTCCATCCAGAAATGCCTTTTCAATGACAGGTACCTTACCCCAGTCGGTCCAGTACATATAGCTGCAAGTAAGAAATAAGACAAATTTATATAACTTCAGTAGTAAGGGATCTCACTTGTGACTTCTATGCAAAAGGTCCATATTAAACAGCAAACATGCATGTAGGCTACAATAAATACACAAACAGTTATAATTAATATAGTAAAAAGTGAACACACAATACTACAGGAAAAAAAAAGGAAATGAACAAAATTCACAATAAAAATAATTACGATTAAGTGTTTAAAACTGAGTCACACAGTATGCAAAAGTAACATGTATCTAAAATCTGACAGTATATATGCATAATACTACATTGAAAAATGCAGCAAACTTAATGTAAACAGTACATTTATATAAAGCACGCTCATACAAAGAAACAGAAGAAATGCCACCAATCACAAGGAGAAACTTACCCTGCAACAGGATCTAAACAAATGGCCCTTGGCTGGTCCAAGTCATCAGATATAAGAACTTTTCTAGAGGTGCCATTCAAACGTGACACTTCAATGCGGTCGGTTCCTGTGTCTGTCCAATAAAGGTTCTGGGCAATCCAGTCAATGGCAATCCCATCAGGATTTTCCACCTCAGTGTCGACAAGAATTTCTTGGTCTGAGCAATGAAAAGGCAACAAAAATGTCAGTGCACAATGAAACTGACATGACAATTTTTTTTATAAATAAATCAACATAAGTGGCGCGGTGGCCGAATGGTTAGAGTGTTAAACTCCTAATCCAAGGGCCCAGGGTTCGAATCCGGGAAGTGACCATGTTGTGTCCTTTTGAAAGACACTTTACACCATTTTTCCTCTCCACACCCAGGTGTGAATTGGGTACCGGCATATTCTGCTAAGGAAGTAAGCCTACTACAGAGTAGCATCCTGTCTCAGAGATGATGTAAAAAATCATTTGTTCTTCACGCTACCGAAACCGGGATAAGCTACGGCTCTATGGGCCTCAATGGCCTTGAAGGAACTTTACTTACTTACTTTAAAAAATCAACATAAACAGACCTGTATCATGATAGCGAAACAAAACAAGAGGTTTTATATTAACGAATTTTAAAGCTCATTATCCTTATGAATCCACTAGTTTTCAGATAATTTACAGACAGGAATAGCAACAAATTGTTTCATTATGAAATTCTACATAATGCAAAGAGTAATTCTCAAAAAGAAATGAGCCAAAAGACTAAAGGCAGGGTCCTAATCTTTCTGTCTTTTTAAATTTTCTTTTTGACTGAGGATGAAAATGAGTTTTTTCTCAACCCCATCTGAGTAATTGTTCTTACCTGAGCCGTCCAGGTGAGCCCTCTGAATGGTGCGGACTTCATCGTCAGTCCAGTAGATGAATTCTGTGGTGCTGTCATAGTCCAAAGCTATGGCGTGCTTCATGTTGGTCAGAGGCAGAACCACGTCTGTGTAATCAGGCGTGTTCAGGGAGATCTGACGGACGTCCTGGCGCCGGGCCAAGAACAAAATCTTCTCTGGACCTACACAGACAGACAGGTATAACATGTCACAAGAAGGTTCAAACCACAAATGAATTATCTGAGATGAGGAGTGTTTCGAATAATTTATTGTGTTCACAACATCTGTATGACTTCGTATTTTTATGAATGACAATTTGCAATACTGTCTTTTTCTTTGACAAATGTGCTCAAACGATACGAAAGTTTATTTATCTAGGTTATGCTGACATAACTATAATGAAGATTCCAAAAAAAGTATCCCTTATTCTTCAGCGGAAATAAGACGAAAGACATGTTAGAATTATTTCACATTGCAAAATAAATTATTTAAATAAGTTCACATATATATAGAAAAAACAGTACTGTCACCATGAACATTGACTCACCCCGAGCACAGGTCCTGTTGTCACTAAGCAGCCTCACACCTGTCGGGCAAGCACAGGTGAAGTAGGGAGAGAAAGGGGAGAGCAGACACAGGTGAGAACAGCCTCCGTTGCTCTCCTCACACATGTTGTGTCCTGAAAAGAATAACAAAATAAAGCAGTTACGGAGTTGTCCAAGCGTTATCTCGTATTTTCACTCAGTAATACATCAGACTTTAAGTGCTTTCAAAAGTAAATCTAAAGTAACTTTTTTTTTTCATTTTACATTTGAATAGTTGTAGCATAACTTAAAAAAAAGGTTTTGTTTCCTTTTTTATTAAAAAATAGTCAACCTCCCTTCTATATTGCTCTGAAGTGAGCTGAATGAACAATAAACTGATTCATTTGCACAAAATAAAGACAAGAAAAAAACACAGTTAAGTTACAAAAGAACAACAGTAAAAAACATGTTTGTTTCAACTGAAAGGCAGTTTCATCTTCTTCCCATTATCTTAAACATTTAGTACATCAGAGCAAAAACATTACAAAAGGTAGAACAATATTAGAAAACAACACATGCAAAAAAACAACAACAAACAAACGTATTAAACACTTTGATCCTGCACTTTTTCAAAGTTCACGTTTAGTTTCCATACAGAATCAAGAGTAAAAGGCTATCATGGACATTACATTCCCTTCTGCTCCAGTTTCAACAATCATTATATAGAAAGTAAACGTCTTTCTATTCAAAGGAAAACAAATACTTCAGACTCTGATAAAATTGGTCTTCTCTTCAAAAAAGAGAAAAATGCTGCAACAAAAAATGTAATAAAATGAAGCACCCTCTGAAGGTATAAATAATCATCACTACCAAAAAAAAAAAAAGGAAGCCAATTTTACTTAATGGGTTAATAATAAAACGGAAATATAATTTTAACAAACAACGCATACTTTTAGTACAATAATCCATAAGTTAAACTGAAGAGGATTATAGAATGAAGAATGTCAGCACTTTGACAGCCAAATATTCCTTTGGGAATTGTTCCCGCTGTAATCAACACAAAAATTACCTAAAAGTAATGTATTACTTTTTTTTTTAACCCCAAATCTGCTTCCCATTTTCAAGAATTCCATCACTTGTGAAAAAAAACCCCATGTTTATAGGAACATCAAGAGTTACAACAATGATAGTAAACAACCGGCCAGTTATGGATAAAACATGTAAACATGGCATGCAGAGGAGACCAAGAAATAAACAAGGAGAAGTCACACTCACAGTACAGACACCTGTTTTCTTATGGCTATAAAGAAAATAATAATAATAATAATAATAACGATGAAGCAACGATCTACAACCAGTTCAGAAATAAACAGGAAAACAATTCTGTTTTAAAAAACAAAAGAAGCAAAGAATGAAATAAACTACAGTCATCCCTCATTTATCGCGAGGGTTGGGTTCCAGGACTGCCTGCGATAAGCTAAAATCCGCGAAGTAGCGATACTATATTTATTTTGTTCTTTACGTACATTTTAAACCTTTATAAACCTCCCCACACTGTTATCAACCCTTCCCCACACTCTTATAAACACTTTGGTATTATGAAATTTTTTTTGTGCTACATATTACAGTACCATACAGTACACTCTTGTATAAGTACAATATAACGGCACTTCTAGCGATCCCACGATATAGCGGGAAATCCGCAATAATTTTGAAATACATATATACATATAATTTAATATTAACAAAACTCGCGAAACAGTGAAGCCGCAAAAGGTGAACCACGATACCACAAGGGATCACTGTATAAGCAAACACTGTATCTGGCAATCAACAACTCCTACCCCTGGACTACTACAAACAAATCAATTCAAGAATGAATACAAAACTTCACTCCCTGCAGCAGTATTCAGAGACAGGCAACAAATGTTCCTCTCACACTTCAATCTATCAAAGTGTCCAAAGAAAAGAAAGCTGTGACGAGTTGTGCTTACTGGACTTTTTTCCAAAGACTCATTTCAATCACTCGCATTTGAATAATTAAGTCTCTGTGATTACGTCTGAGCTGTTTCTTAAGTTATGTGAATTTATTTTACATTCAACAGCACAGTCTTAATGTTTGAGACAGTCCAAAAACCCTGTAGAAATGGTCATTATCATATATTTGTATAATATTTTGTTTCTATGCGTTGTCTGGTGACGCTCTTTACATCTATTAGTTCCTCTTTGATCTAGACAGCATAGACTTCAGCTTATAATTTGTTTTCTTCTTTTCTCATTCCATGTGATTATTGTTGTTGTTACTGTTACTTCTGGAAGACAGTAATTGTCGACACATTCGGCCTTGTCCTGTGACATTCTTGCATTTTGAAGCTCTATGTCTTGTTCCTTGAACAATTTCAGATTGCATACTATTTTGTCCAGGAAAATTTGATAGATGACAGTGTGAAATGAACTCAAGCTTCCCTGCCTTCAATGAACTTTCTTCGGGAGTTGGGGGGAAAGGAAGACACTGGGGAGGGGGGAAAGGGGAGATTCTAAAAAGTCAAATAATTTGAAAGAGCACAAAAGGGTGAAGCTCACTCTTTACCTCCAATGTTTGTCAGGTCTGGTCCAAGGAAGGCACAAGAGAAAATAGAAAGTGATTGGGGTTATCTACTAGCACCAGCAGACAGCATTGGCACATGACATCAATTATTTTCATTGTTCTGCAATTCTAAATATAATACTTCCCTCATTTGTAATCCCTTTGCCCATTAAAACTATTTTTCTTTTTGCTAAGAGTTATACTAATAATTCTGCGGATCACTCCATTTACAAAATGCAACCACAGGTGCTTACAAGCCACAGACAACAAGAACATAAAACATTGTTTGTCAGTAAAGTACATGTTGCATCTAGACCAATGGTTATTCACGACTGAATGAGAAAGCGTTCCCAACATGTCTCTTTAATGTTTCAAACAGCGCTAAAATGTCTAAAAATTATATTTGCATACGTATAATATTCTCTTAATAAGCTGAACATTTAGATGTGAAAAAATCCCCAAATCTGTATTGGCATAAATCCTTGGCAAGATTCCAATGGCAGTAAACAAATTAAAAGAAAAGACTGCACTGTCTTTCCCCTTTAAATTACCTTTAGGTTGTCGGCTGCTCATAAATGCATGGATATCCATAGGGGCAAATATTTTCTCCAGGGCTACAAATCGATCGGATCCAGTAAGCTTGTCACATCCATGGATTGAGTGGGTATGCCAGTCTGTCCAGTACAAGTACTTCTTGTACAAGGTCAAGGCAAAAGGATGTGGAAGGGAGCCTTCTACCACAGCCCTGCGGTTCTTCCCATCAAAGTCACAGCTGAAAAAGAAAGGAA
>JBDFRD010074400.1:0-13947 GCA_039654405.1 Bullina lineata
AGACTACAGGGAGGGGAAAAACAACAGATACAGTTTATAACTATTACATCTTCTGTTGGTGATATATTGTTGGAAGAAGATTAAAACAGTACTACTTATACACTACTTTAACAAATTGGAATTAAACTGGGAAAAACAAGGTGCCTTCTGTCCATACTGAAAATACTGTCCATCCTCTGCTGTGTCAGTATCGTATAAGTAACCACCACCATGGTGTCTCGGTTCAGTTATGTCAGGGGCGCAGGGCTTTGCGTGCTCTTTTGTTTGTTTCATTGTGCAGTGTTTGAATTTGTGTAGACTTTATTTACATGGAGTTTGATAAACCATGTCAATCATGGTGTTAAATAATGTACTAAACAATAAAAACCACAACAAAAACCATTAAAAAGTTCACAGACATAACAACTTAAGATAAAGTGCATATATTTTTGTTTTACTCACATTGGGTATTGTATATATTCTGATTTATTATGAGCAAAATAAAATGCGAATATTCAATAAATGCTGGGCGCATGAATGTTATATCATACCAATGTTTATGTAATATTTTTCTTAAGTACGGTGATTTTTTTTCTAAGAATGAATACAACAAAGCAATATAAATTGTTACTAGATTAATTCAATTTATAATAAATATAGACTTTCAAAGAATATAAAAAGATCATTACTGTTATTTCAGGACAGAAACAAACAGAAAGTCATTTAAGCTTTACATCAGTCTGCACAGCTGAAAATCAGGACAGTGCCATATGAAGTATGTATTAACCAAGGCTTAACAACTTGAGATTAAGCAAGACTATGACTACTCCCTAAAATTATAAGGGAAGAATGTTACAATATAATATTTTGGCTGAAAAAATTTTGTCTGGTATCGTTTTTGTGGTCTCACAGAGATTTAAAAAAAAGTGATGGTGAAATAAAAAGTGCAATCATTGTTTCAATTTTATTTCATATGGCAAGCTTCTTCGCTGTTTTCTAGACTAATACTTCAATACAGAGTTTTAGACAGAGATGCATTGCTTTACACTTTGCAAAATGTGAGACATATAATGAAATGATACAGACTATCAAGAATCACCGCCATCGATACATGTTGATAAAACAATTCCTAAAAGGCACATGCTGGGAAACAATTAGTCATTTATGGATGAATTGGTTATGCTCTAACAAGTGCATCAGTTGTAGATATCTTGTTAATTTTACAAAATTACAAGTTTCCACAGTACACAAACAGTAACTTGTCTGGCCTTAACAGACTAATACCATGTAAAAGTCATCTATAGCACAACAAACAAAAAAGCAGTTTTTCCAGATTCACCTGTAACTTACTCTCAGAAAAAAAGGAAGTATTTCGTTGTTTATATAAACAACCGTGTGTCTTTGGTAAATACATAAAGGAAAAAAAACACACACATAATGATAACATTTATATCAACAACAAAGAAAAAGGCTGTTCAACAACAGACACATGTTATATAGCTCATAGCCTAACTTCTTTAATACAAAAAAAAAAAACAGCAACAAAGTAACATGTATTAAATATAGAAACAAAGCCAACACAAAACAAAACAGAAAGTAAAGCCAAACGTACATTAAACAACAAAAACTTAGCCACAGGAACACCCACACCGAGTCACACTGAGAGCACATGGTATCACATCATAACGAGAAAAGAGGGCACGCAGGTCCTACAGCACATTCTGCTTCTCTATCAAGGGCTTGCGATCACGTGAACCTCTATGTGCAGCATGTAAGGCTCTAAATGGACAACTTTATCCCCTATCTGTTCATCCTCAACCACGGGCTGGCACTTAATTTCTAAATGGAACACGCGAGGCTGACTAATGTGCTGGGTGAAGTGCAGCGAACTGACTCCTCTCTTTCGATGCATGGAAAAGAGGCCTTCTTCATTTCCCTTCACAATCTCATAACGGACATTGTGCCTGAGGACAGACAGCGCAGGAATGACCTTGACAAGTTTGGTACGAGGCACAGTTTCATTGACCGCCATGTAGAGTTGTACAGTTTCTGGCTCACTTACGGAGTCGTTTGTGACTGATGCCTTTGTAACCTGAGGAGGGAGGAAAAAGCAGATGTGATATATTTTACCAATTATGGGATACGGCTGATGGTAATAAAGCAGTCCAAATGTGCTTCAACATGCTCAAAATGCTAAATGGAAGACAGGCTTTATACAACATAGAAAAGCACATGTAAAAAGTTGATGCAAAATACATGTATGTACACTTTTAGCTGTTTCCAACATGAAATAGGTCAAAGAAAAGTGTCTATTGACTTACAGCATATATTACATTTGCTTCCTTAATAATTTGGTGCAAAACCGTCAACAAACTAAAACAAAAAAGATTTATTTCAAAGACTCTTACTTTATGGATCCGAATGACTTACCGGTACTTTTTTGTTCTGGAGACTGGATGATGCACTCCTCTTCCTACGCAGCACCACTCCAACACTGGACTCCTGGACAATGCCAGTTGTGCCAGCAAACTGTTTCACTAGTTCATCCACACTGTGAGCCTCTCGGTGTGTTCTATATGGAGAGAGTATAACATTATCTAAGCCACAATTTTGACTGCATTGTTAACACGAAACATGGAACTTTTTGTTCAGATTTCAAATTAAACTCATCACCTTACCACAGAGAAGTTAAGGGCATAACACAAGCAGACAGTGCAAAAAATACAGAGGCATTAAAACATATGATAGATATAAACATTTTGTTGTCAGTACCTAAAGCCATAGAAATTATAAAGGCTTCAAAATTTTGAAGACACTATGAACACAGTATCTTTATGATAGTACCTCTGATTACTAAAATTGTCTATGATTGATTCAATGAAAGCTTGAAAATTTTCAATTAAAACTTAAAAATTTTCAATACAATGAAAGGGATTCACATCATAATAAAAATCGGAAAAAAAAAGATTGAGAGCAATGGTACAGAAACATGTTACTAAGCCTTTGTTCTGCTGGTCCCTCTGAGTGCTCATCTCTCAACTGGTCCCACAGATTTCTGTCCTCTTGTATTTGATGAAAACCCTTCTTGTCAAACTTACGAAACCTGGTTCTATTAAAATATCAAAATGTGAAAGCCCTCCCATTTATTTCTAAAAGCACGACAGAATTATACAAAATGGAAAAGTCCCAAATGGTTCTGCTGCGACAGATAAATGAATGTCTCACTCCCAAAAGGCAATAATTTATCAACATTTTCAGATTCCTTTACCTTGCGGTGCTTCTTCTGGCCCTCCTGGACAAGGGAATTTCCCCAAAGTCGTGGTCACAGTGGTAGCAGCCTTCTCCAGGTGGCAGCTTCCCCTCCACGTTGGGGTTCGGTTCATGAGGCAGAGATACATCAGGTGGATAACCAGTACTTGATGTCGCTGTGCTAATACAGTGCCTGCAAAATATCATCAGACCAGCTTGAGTTGTTCATCTTCCTAGTTACAAGATGAAAAGAGCTATCCTGAAGTAAACAAGGACAAGCTCTTTTTTCTTGTGATTTCCACTTACATTGTTCAGCTTCCCTGCAGCCTTTATCTGCTTTTTTCATCTTCATAGTTGCTTTTATGAATTAATGAAAATCAGCTGACTGGAATTTCATTCTTGTAATTTTTATAATTTTAGGGACGTCCACAACCTCTTTGGAAATTTACAATGCATCATTGAATTGTAAGTCCAAAGCCAGCATATGACTGAATGGAATGGAATGACAAGGAATGGAAGGAACACTTAAGCCTAGGCTGGTGGGTGGTGATTTCTTTCAACACCTTGGCCAGGCGAGGAAAAAAAAAGAAGGTTGCTGGGAGGAGTGATGAAGGGCAAAGTGAAATTTCGATAACACTGTCTTTTATTACACTTGCAACTGCAGGCCTCACAGCTCATGGACGCGGCAAGAGGATGGAATTAGCTACGCCCACATATTGCTGCAAGCTATAGTGTACACAATATTACATTTGCAGACATTACTAGATCTATGAGCCTGGTTTAATGACTTTCAAAACATCTGACAGACTGAACTACTCAACACTTTGCGTGTTTTGCTAACCTTGAAGAGACAATTTCAAACAGGAAACATCCTGACGCAATGTTTAGCCAGTAGCATTTAGTTTGAATATTCCATGAAAAGACTTGACGTTTGTGTGAAATAAATAAAAAGAAAATAAAGGGAAATGGTAGGGACGGCAACTTTTGTTCGGGAAATCCGTGTGTTCAATGAACAGATGTTGGACTATATAGGTATCTACATTCTACCAAAATCCTGGACAAAAAAAAAGAAAAAAAAAAAAGTTTTCTTCACATTTGCTCTTCTAGGACCTGCACTTGCATACAACAATAATGTTTATCTCTTTTTAGTATTTGAATGCTTCACTCACCCTTTGCCGATTGGTTCATAGCCTGGAGGACAACCACATTCATAGGTGCCACCCCCAGAGGAAGGTGTGCAGCCGAAAAGACAAGGATGGCCACCACACACATTCCCATCTGTGGACAGTGATACTCAAGCTAGTTACAACAGGCAGAAAAGAGATGAGAAGAAGAATCATAAGCAGGAAAATGAACAGGTGCAGTAAACAGGGAGATGTGTGGTGAAACTGACACAGCACAAGGACTAGTGAAGGTCACTTTATCCTCAAGACAAACGTCTTCTTCGCAGCCTTCCAGTTATACATTAGATGGTTTACTTATTATTTGAAGATGGCTTGGTGGCCAAATAGTTAAAGCGTTGAACCCCTAATCCAAGAATTCAGGAATCGAATCCAGGTAGTGAACTTGCTGTGTCTTTGGGAAAGACACTTTACACAATGTTTTTCCTCCCCACCCAGCTGCAAATTGGGTACAGGCATATTCTGCCAGGGTAGTAAACCTATGACAGACTAGCGTCATGTCCAAGAGATGAAGTAAAAATCATCTGTTCCGCTTCACACTACTGAAAATTGGATAAGCTCCGGCTTTATGGGCCTATAGGCCTTGAAGGAACTTTATTTACTTATTAAAAATATTTTACCTGCTATTTCTCTGTTTGACTGTATAAGTAACAATACAATTAAGTGATGTTTTTCTATTTCTCTGTTTGACTGTATAAGTAAGAATACAATTAAGTGATGTTTTTCTATTTCTCTTTTTGACTGTACAAGTAACAATACAATGAAGTAATGCTTTCAAGCTCTACTCAAAACACAAAAGTATGATCTTACCGATACAGCTAAGAGAGTCTACATCAAAATCAAGGCCATTTCCACACTGGCAATCGAAGCTGCCTGGCAGGTTCACGCACAAGGCAAGGTAGCCACACACGTAGTCTCCTGAGCACTCGTTTTCATCTAAAGTAGATTAGAAGAACATGCGTTTGATCAAAAAATAAGTTCACAAATTAAGAAACAAATATAAAAACATCATAGCGAAGTATTTGTTAATGTTGATACTGAATGTCACACTTAAGGTACTCTTGGTTAGAATTTCTTTTTAGTTGTTTTTAAGCCTACACATGAATTTTTAAAGGCAAAATGGGCTATATTATATATATATATGATTCAAAGGTTTTCCTGGAGGTAAAATATTCTGACGTTCTTTTTGTCTTCCCCAGAATAGTAAGAATGTACGTCAGGAGCAATATAAGCCATCCCAAAGTGACAACGCTAAACAGACTCAACACTGAATGTTTCTAACTTCAGGGGTGAATACAAGGACCGACAACAAAAGTAAAGGTTCCATAGCGTAAAGGGAGTGATCAAGAGTTATACTGGAAAAGCACAGTTGATTTGAACACAGGGAACTCTTAACACTTTCACTGCCAGCTATCTGTTGCTGAATAGTAGCAAAAAAAAAATTGTTTTTTAATTAAATAGTGAGAAGAACTTGATTTAATGGGACACATGGGTCAAATGTCTTTTTTCATCTTTTGAGGTCATACTTCAAATACTCATATGAAATATGGTGTGGAGTAGTAAAGAAATGTATATTATGATGCAATTTTTTGAATTAAAAAAAACTATTTAGGAGTTCTTTTTGGTAGTTTCAGTGTGGAAGAAGTGTGTGTAATGTTAATCAATATTAGGAATTTGGCAGTGAAAGGGTTACATGGGGGAACAAGGAGGATGAAAAGGGAGGCATGGGGAACATTTTCTTTGGTAACCTCCATGTCCCAAGACTTACCCACACACTGGCCTCCAGGTCGCTGGGTGTAGCCAGGCGGACACTCACAACGGAAGCTGCCAGGAATATTCTCACATTCCCCTTCACACTTCCCATCTGCACATTCGTCCACATCTTTAAAGAAGAAAGCACATCATAATAACGATTGTTTCGAAGTTGTTTTATTTTATATAATGAGGCTATGATGTTTTTCTTCAAAGGAAATAGTATTTTTATAAAAATATATTCGTCTTTCTTTTTTCTTTATTGAAAATTTCAGTAACTTTGCCGCACAGATATAGATCTACAACTTAAATATATGCATCAAGAGTTGTTGAAGTTCTTCCGTTAATAACTCAGTTTGTATATGTAATATTTGTTTTCATGGTGTCCTCAGTCGTTCAGGTAACTACACTCTGATTTCGTGGGTACACTGTATTGTCACTAGAATGAGATGTTCCTGGGTAGGTCTGTGAAAAATTAACAGTTCACCTAAACACTTCAAGCAAGTATATGAAATTTTTTTCACCCCTGGCACCATTAATCAGACTCAATACTTAGAGAAAATAACTGCCTAGAAACTTCCAACAATACGGGTCAATGTGGTGTAAAGATGAATTCCTTACCGATACACTTGGTGCCAGTTGGGTCCCTCCTGTAGCCTCGAGGACACACACACTGGAAGCTTCCCTGGGTGTTGTGGCAGGTGCCAAGAGGTCCACAAAAGTGAGGTGACTCACGGCACTCATTAATATCTGAGCAGAGACAGAAAATATGTATGCAGATCTCCAAAGGAAACATTTTTTTTTGGGGGGGGGGGGGATTGGTGTTTCCTGTCTTCTCTAATACATCCTGAATATAGAAAATATTTATATGAGGTGACAGTCGTTAAGAACAATACTGAAGTATGTTGTAAATTACAAGTGACTTCACTTCCTCATCTGAAGACTTTGTGTTCACTCCTTAACGTGACAAGATTCAAAATATCACAAAAAGAATCATTTACAGTTATCTTCAGCCCGAGGACAGAAAGATGCAAACAGGAGACAGAAGGAAAACCAACCAGCAGGATCTATCAATCACGTGTGTAATTGAATTACACTGTGTGAATTACAAGTGTAATATACATATGAACTAAGGTAAAAGTAGGCACTCTTATTTCTATGCTTCAGTGAGATAACAATGCATTGCTCTAATTTATTGTCAAACATTATCAAAATAATATAGCTTAGACAATAAATAACCAATAGTTTTTTATTATTATTAAGAACAGCCACACAGAGTAAAATGACCCCACCGTCACATCTGTTGCCGGGGCCACGTCTGAAGCCTTCAGGACATTCACACTTGAAGCTGCCAGGGGTGTTCACACAAGTACCAGAGCAGTCATGTCTCATGGTTGTACACTCATCCAAGTCTGAAGGCAAGCAACAAAGAGAATACTATAACTTGTCCAAAAACGTATTTGCCAAAAAGGAAAATTTTTGTAAAGTTTTAAGAATTTGAGCCATCATAGGCTCAAGCAAAATACATCACTAATACATAAACATTAATTTTTCTCTCTGTTGAAACAAATAAAATACGGATATACTGATAACATAACATGCTTTAAATCCTGTCAATATTTCGTTATGTCTCTAGTTGAACCAAAACGTTTACTCTTATTTCTAATATTTTCTAATAACACAACAATGCCCCACCCACCCCCTACATATAGCACAATAAAATAAATAGAGGCTTCTCTGAAGCTGGAAATTTAATAATAAATTATTAATAAGAACCACTTGTGTGTTTGTTTTGCCACTGCAGACAGAAATGTCAATAAGTTCATCCTGTCCTGTAGCGTCCATTTTATTTAAAACTTGCTTACTCTGTATCATCCTTTTCGTGAGCCATTTGTTATCCCGTATATCATAATATGTTTCAAAGCTTCCCTCACCTCTGCAGGTAAGACCATCCATGTTGAGCACATAGCCTGGTGGACAGCCACACACAAAACTGCCTTCTGTGTTGGAGCAGGTAAACTCACATGGCTTGGTTTCCTGTCTGCACTCATTGATGTCTGATGAAAAATAGATAAATATAGATATCTAGTTAGACTTATATTCAAATAAAATATTAAGCTTCAAAAATAAACATCACATGCATCTGTAAGAGATGGACACAAGATATTTCTATATGTAGTGTCAGTTACACAGAGAGAGAGAAAGAGAGAGTGAGAGAAAGAGAGAGAAACAGACGGACAGACAGAGAAAGATAGATTGATGGGTAGATAGATAGATAGATAGATAGATAGAAAGATATAAAAGTGGAGAGAAAGAAAGAAAGAGAGAGAGAGGGAGGGACACGTTTCTTACCAATACATCGCTTCCCATTGACATCAGTCTTGTAGCCCTTGTTACACACACATCTGTAGGAGCCCATGGTGTTGAGACATCTTCCATTTTTACAAGCACCTGGCATACTTGAACACTCATCGATATCTGGGATCAGCAGAAATCTTATTGTCAGCTTATTTGATCGCTGTGGTCTCTGGCTAGACAATACAATACTTCTCAAAGAAGACAGTTATGTAATATAATTTATGAAAGATTATTCATTAGAAGCTGTTCTAAATTTTATGACTTTTAAGTTGCATAATTTATGGTATGCAGACATGCCACCCCATTTGAGGCTTGGAGTAATCACGAGCTGAACTCACAGTAAAATGAGGACACACAGGAGTAATTTGACCGTGTACAAGGATAATGCCAGAGAATGAAGAATGCAACGGCTATGAGATTTAAAAGCATATACCCTCACTGTAATTTGGCCATAACTGCCCATAAACCGTAATTTCTGACGGCAAAGTCGTAAAGTTGGCATGTCTGGGTGTGCAAGCTTAAAAAATATTCCAAACACTATTATTACTAATGTATTTCCTTTTACTATTACCTTTTCCATCAGGAGTCAGACCAGGACCCTGGGGGCAAAGTCTGTTGAAAGTCACTGGAGGAAAATGGAAGAAAAAAGAGAAACAGTTATCCCATTTAAAAAAAACAACAAAAAAACATTTACTGCTAACATATAGCGTTTATGTAGAATTTTAATAAGTTGATCCTAATTATATCAAAACAACAGCAACATTTTTCTGAAATGCATTGGAAGACTCCAAATTATTGTGTATTTTTATTATGAGTGAAGTTCTTCATGAGAAATTGATTAATTTATAACCCAAGTAACAGAGGTAAAGTAAACAAACTTACATGAATTTACAGGAGGACACCTTTCACAGCTGCGGCCCCAGGCAGCGGAGAGAGAGCAGCAGCATTCTGCTTTGGTCAGCCTTGCCAGGTCAGCTGTGCGTTCACAGCGTCCACCTTTCAGCTCGAGATAACAGTAGTCCAAACGCCGATCTGCAAGTTATATCAGGAATAATGCAATCTGTTCTAGGAGTCAAAAATTAAACATACTTTGTACTGGCATATTCTTCCAAATTCACAGTGGTTACTATACTGCTTAAAAAATGAACACAGATGTTTCATTAATTTTAAGAAACAAACAGTGTTCTTACTTATCCTTATTCACTTATTAATTAGCTAGTGAAAAAAGTAAGTGTGAAGCTCTATTGAAGCTATAGAATTAAAAAATTTCACATGACAGTTATTCAAGTTTAACATTCCTTGACAGCCGAAAATTGTACAACAGCCAGGCACAAACCACTGTTCACATTGTATTTCTAAATTCTTTCCCTGAAATTCTACTCTTGAAAATGAATTCTCTCACTCTATGAAGATAATACAGTGGCCACAGTGGAATGGTGATGCCATGAAAATGGTAGAAGTGGCTATAATGTTCATTGATAAAAGTTGAAAAACACCTTTAAATCAGAATTCCTCTGATTCAGTCGCAGAGAAACAAGAAGGAAAAAGAAAATCCACCGATTCAAGATTTATCCTTAATCCTACTTGTGTTTTCTTACAGACAAAAAGAAAAAAAAATACAATTTCACATTCAATAGGCAAGCAGAGATCAAATAGAAAAAAATTAAAATTGAAGTCAAACTTTTAACAAATGTAGTCATTTTACAATCTGAGGAATTTTATAGGTAGGTATCAGAAGTATCTTGATGGAAATTCATTAAAAAAAACAACATCAAATGAACCACAAGAAATAGCATACCAAAGCAAGCCTTGCCATCTGCACTGGGCTCAAATCCAGGATTACATTCACACCTGTAGCCTCCTTGAATGTTGAAACATCTTCCATTTTGGCAAACGTCGGGCCGTGTCCTACACTCGTCAATGTCTGGAAGTGCGACAATTTCCAAAACCCAGTTAGTTTTTCATAGAATAGGAGTAATGCAAGATTTTTCTGTGAAACTTTACCATTATATATGAGCTGACAAAGTTGGAGTCAAAACCTTTTTGCATATGTTCCCTATCAAATTTTAAGATCAATTTATCATTCAGAATGGATCTGTTTGCTGTCCTCCCACTAAGGCTAATAAAACCCCATTTGTGCACTGCCATACGCCCTAAATGGGTGTCTGTTTCATCATTCTAATGATAGATCTCCAAATGACCATGCTCTAGAACATGTCTATGATAAACATACTGAAAGTAATAACATAACGTGTAATGCCTACCATTAAAGGTCCCTCCAATTACCTTCAATAGTGGCTGAACATTTGACCAAAAAGGATGAAACTGTACTTGCAAGTGTGTTGATGTCTTATTTTGTATTGACTTTACATTTGTTTCTACAATTCTGGAATGACTGAATTCTTCATTATCAATATTGCTTCAATATTCTTCGTACCTTGAGTAATAGCCAGTATATTCTCTCTGTACCATCACTTCATCTAAACAAGACTCACCTCTGCACTCATCTTGTCCTATTTGCACATAGCCTTCAGGGCACACACAGAGGAAAGTGCCAACAACATTCTTACAAGCGTAGCGACATTTGTTGGCCGGGGTAGAACATTCATCCACATCTAATTCAAAGTTTCAGACAAAAAGAGGGAACAAAATCTGTAAGTCTCCATAACAAAATAATGAAAAGAAAAAATGTAATGACCTGAAATGATGAATCATAAAAATGCGCGTAGCTCATTAATGCTTATCTAACACAGCATAAACTTATCAAGCAGGCCTAAAGTTTGTCATAATGAGCAAAATAAAAAAAAAACAAATAAAAAAAACCCTGAAGTCTCTTGAGCAGTATTTTCAGGAATAATAAAAAAAATTAATTAAAATCCAGATTTCAGACTTATTAATTTTGGTAACAATCTCTAAAAAATGGTGGCAGCAATAGTACATTTGATGCAAATATTCATTAAAACTCAATTTTAAAACAACAAAAAAAACAAAAGAAAACAATTCTTCATGATCCTGTGCTCTAGCATCCTAGAATGACTAAAAGTTGAATGGAATGGATCAGTCTAAACTCAAACTCCTAAGAAAATAACTACTTGGCTAAGACTATTCTTAGTGAGGAATAAATCAAAGTTATCAATTTCCTTTAATTTCATATTTTCAACAGTTCAAACAGAAGAAAATATAAGTCATGTTGCCATCCATACCTGTTTCATCATATACTTTCTGATTTTAAAAATTCATGAGGGAGACCATATATCCATTGTTTCTTCATAATCACGTGGGACTGAACAAGGGGGTGTATAACAGTGACTGCTTAAGCTATGTACAATATAAGCACACACAAAGTGCTGTACCTTCACAATGCATCTGATCATCTGCCACCTTGTATCCCATAGGGCACACGCATCGGAATGTTCCCGGAATGTTGGCACAACGGAAAGCACACTGGTTCAGCACACCGTTACACTCATTCACATCTACAAAAGAACGCATCAGTAGTTACAAAGGGACACACCATTTTGTAAGTTGGAGTTAAAAATACTTTATGGAGAAATCTTGTTTCACCGCATCAGCTGTTGTAGCTCATTGTGGCTATGAGCAAATGAGACTGATGATTATGCATGATAATACTGTTGGTGGAGATGATGACCTATGTCTGATAATTTTAGATTAAAGATAGATACACAATCTGCATTGCGAGAAGAAAATTAATGTAAAATCAGTTACACATCTGGCACTGTGGCTTATGCCGTAATAATATTTTTTTAAAAAGGATATAAACAGAGCCTAATGATCATTATGATGAATGTGAAAAAATGTCACCCCTTGGTACAATCTACATATCAGACAGTTATGATGGTTTTCCTTTGCTGTTTCATTACCTAAACTATCTTGGAAAAAAAATACTTAAGCGACCTATATTGACTTTCTTATCAACTGTCAAGTACCTTGAAATATAGGTTGTATGTGTGCAACGTTTAACCTCATTTTCAACATATATAACAAAAATAAGCAATCACACGCTACAAAGCCAACAATTTTTAAACTTAAATTCTCTACTTTCTACAAAGAAGATATGAACAAAAATTCTTTTTAAAGCACTGATATATTAATATAAACACAATTTTTGTTTGAGAAACTTATCATAGTACTTATGTGGACATATTTCAAACAGGCGTTTGCTTTTAATTGAACAGCATTGCTGACAACATGCAGCACTCTCCAAGAACAACTCCAAAATAAATAGATCTTACCAACACATTTTTCTCTTGGCCCTGGCTCATAGCCCACGTTGCAGGAGCACTCAAATCCGCCTGCACTGTTTTCACAGGTTCCATTTCCACAGACGCCGACATCAGCACACTCATTTTTATCTGTAAGGCAACAAAGATAATTTTATTAATCAAACAAATATAATCATAAATAGTCACAACCACCTGAACACAAAATATTCTCCACACCTAAGCAAGCTCATACAACCAAACCCCAGTAAGCAAGGCATTTATAACACTTCTATTCTTCGCCTGGTGACACAGTGGCTGAATGGTTAAAGCGTTGGACTCCTAATCTTCTGGATCCAGGGTTCGAATCCAGGAGGTGACTGTGTTGTGTCCTTGGGAAAGACACTTTACACCATTTTCCTCTCCCCACTCAGGTGCGCATTGGGTACCGGCATATTCTGCTGGGGAAGTAAACCTTCAACAGACTAGCGTCTTGTTTCAGAGATGAAAAAAAAAGTTATCTTTTCCGCTGCATAAGCACTTTCATGATGGATTGGTGACAAGAAATAACATTTTAATTTTTCAAACATATCAGGATTGCATATCTGATTTGAGACATCATCAAAATGATTCCAGAACTCACTACATTCCTTACTGACAAGGAGCAAGTATTCCAGGTTCTTATGTCAAATAAAAAGTAAAGTAAGGAAGAACTAAACATGTGGTGCAGTCATTTCTTTTCTAAGCATGCACTTCGAACCTACAAAATGTTTTTTATCAATGCAGATCCCCTTCAAAACAAAAACTTGATAATGCACAAAATGTAAGGTACCGGTATGATTAAGCCTCTGCCACATTCATCTAACCATATCATGACATGAAACATACTAACTGTATGCAAAAGACATATATTTAGAATTCAACATTCTGCCTGAAATTGCCCAAACTTGAAAAACGTACCAACGCAGTTGCGGCCACTGGCATCGAGTTCAAATCCAGTTCTGCATTCACATCTGAAGGAGCCATCGTTATTGATGCAAATTCCATTGACACAGATTCCAGGGTGAACCTTGCACTCATTCAGATCTGTTGCAAAAATAATATTTCCTTAAAACCGATCACGATCTGTTACATCTATACTATATATATATTTGAGTAGGATTTAATCAATGTGGTCAGAGTAATCTCAGCAACAAAGGCAGATTGAA
>JBDFRD010074511.1:0-13943 GCA_039654405.1 Bullina lineata
TCTCTCTCTCTCTCTCTCTCTCTCTCTCTCTCTCTCTCTCTCTCTCTCTCTCTCTCTCTCTCTCTCTCTATTTCACTCTCTCTCTTTCTGTCTCTCTCTCCATTACTCAATGGGCGTGAAAAAATCTTCACTTGTCAAATTGTGACAAAAAGAGTGATTTAAATTGTTTCTTGCATTCAAATCTAATGTCATTATCTATTTCAGTTTGTTGTAGTACAAGAATTGGTTTTATTATTATGAAAATGTGTTGCAATCACACTCATCCTTCTTTTTAACTTCAATTTTTGTTTTATCGCAATAGTCTATTGTTGTTATTGTTTTCTTTTTATATTATCAAACTATCCTTATTACTACTACTTCTACTTCTTCTTGTACTTGTTTTTACTGTTATTTATGGATTTAATTTGTACAGACTGTTTAAAATAGTTTGCCAGAAATAAGGTTCAATATGTAACACATATTTACCACAGTAAAAGTCATCCTAAGTAAATATAAATATTTTGTTACATCATGATTCTTTTCAAGTGCTAATATTCATCGTAAAATTTACATTATATCTGCAAGGATATCTACATGTTTTCTTGTGGGTTGTTTGCCATTTCAGAACTATGGAAAAATTGTCTTACTTGACTGTACTTTGATTGAGGACCCAAACTCGGATATATTTTTCTTTGATGAAGAAAGTAAGTATATAAAATACAAAAGTATACATTTTAAGGCTTATTCTGCTTATTAGTAGCATTGTGGTCGAATTCTGGACTCGCATTGGAAGACAGTTGGTTCAAATTCTGGCTGCGCCAGTCTGGGTGTTGTCTATTAAACTACCTGGTTCGGTAAATCTATTAAAGACAATCATCGAACCTAGGAAGGGTTTTAATCCCCTGTGTCCATTTTTCCAGCTATTGAAATTGGGATAAGCTTCTGACCTTGAAAGAATTTTTTTTTCTTTTCTCATTCCAACCATAAGAAGAAAAGAAGTAGGCTATATATACAACAAAGGCAGTTCATGACTTAAATTAGTGTGAGTGCTGCATCAGAAAATGTGTAAGAATTATTTTAATGTTGTGCAGAAGGAAACACATACAAAGAGAAAGAAATTATTCACAGTAAAGTTCCTAAATAAAGAAACAATCAAAACAGAACATCTACAGTACATTCCTATATATTTTCCTTTCTTTCTGATTTGTCACCTTCTTGAACACTTTGCAGCATCCTCTTTGGATTCCAATCTGAGTCTTGGAAGCCAGTCATCAGCAGCAAACCTCCTTCCAGTTCAAGGTTTGACAGAACGTGAGGCTAAAGCAGATTATAATGGTCTTGACTTCCGTCTCATCATTGACTCGAAGAGTGGCCCACCCGTAACTGTCATTCTAGTGGCAAGTACACTCCATGAGAAGGCAGCTTGGTGCAGTGATATTAGTCAGGTTAGCAATGTTTTGGACTATTTTTATGCTGTTGTACTATAATATTATATATAGGAGAAATGACTAATACTATTTTATTTTTCTAATTTATTTACAATATGTTTTAGACTAATCTTGTCACTAGAGCACCTACCCAATTACGTGGACAGGCAATATAGCCACCACCTTTTGTCACGTGTAGAACTTTTGGTCAGACTGCAGTCTTCTTTTGTTGTATATTTTCTTTAATATTGAGGGGAGAAAAGGTGGGGCGGCGGAGGGAGAGAATGATACCGAAAGTGAAGAGTTGACCAAAAAAAAAAAAAAAAGACTTAGACGAAGTGGGTCAAAAAACCTTTGGTTAGAAAATTGTTTGGGCATAATGTGAAAACTGACTTTCTTTCATGATTTTTTTTTTTTCGAACAGTGTATTGAAAACCTTCACTACAGTGACCTGCTAAACAGCTCCATGAGCGAATCATCATCTGTTACAATGCCCCAGTCTGTTAGGTATGTCCTGTTGCAAATTTTCTCAACCTTCCCTCCCATCAACTTCATGTCTTTCAAATATCTGTCAAAAAACATACAATCCTATTCATTCTCAATATACACACCAATATGCACACACACGATGCATACTTCTAAGAGGTTCCAGTAAAACGACACTGTAAGTTGGTTTCTACTATTTGTTTAACAACTTCGTTTTCATTCTGAATTATTTTGGACAAGACTTCATCAAATTGGTATCAATTTTTAGTAAAAACTTATCAATTTGTCCTTTTTTTTATTCGATTTTACTGTTTAGTTCACACCCTTTGCCGGTGAAGGTTCTCCAATAACAGACTTATTATTGAAGCTGAAAATACTTTCTTGCATATTTTAATTTTAAAAACCAACATAGATCATTTTACTAGAACTTCCTTCATTAACTGTCCTGCTTGTACATTTTGTGCTGTTTTGTTTCAATTAGGCCTTTTTTTTTCTTTTGCTTTTCTTTTTTTTTAACAGCAATCTGATTTTTTTTTACCTCTGTCAATAATTGGACTTTTTAATCCCATCTTGAGAGGGCAGGTAATTTAAGTGTTTCAATTTTCTTACAAATAAGTAACTATTATAATCAAACCTAATGATCTACACTATAATGTAGATCTATAGTCTCTCAGGTCTCCATCAAATTGAATATGGATGAAATGTAAAACATTTCTGAGTCTTTAATCCATAACTCTATGTCAGTGGTTCCTATGCCATTGCCCTTGACAGTGCTAGGAGGTAACATGAAGCAGATGAGAATGGCATTGCTTTTTTCACACAGTACAAAACGATTTGTGTATGGTTTCTGTTTCGGTAGAGAAGATAGACATTTTGAGATAATATTCAATACTTGCTGAGAGCTGTGTGTTGCATCATTGTACTTTCTAGATAAGACTTTTAAAGCCTTGAAAATTGTTTGTTGGTCATTTAGAAGACTTGCACTTGAAAATATTATCAAACACATCATTTCATAGAAATGGTCCACAAAGTATGAATTATTGACAACAGCCTAGACTTGGCCTACTTTTCTAACAAGAGATTCGAGAAATGTTGATAATCAATACATACATTTTTGTGTAGCAAAATCAGTCCTGGGTGATTTGATACATGATGTCTGATAACTTCCCTTTAAGCTATTCATGGCATAAAATTCAAAAGAGTAGGCCATCATGAGCATCACATCATCAGTGGACTGATTTTTAATTTAAAGATTAAAGAGGCAAAGCAAAACAATACAAAACAATACTCTTTCCTCATTACTCAATTAATTGTGATAAATATAAATCTAAGTGTCTGAATAATATGATATTGTATAATATAAATGAAAAATACTGAGAGAAACATATCTTTAAATTTGTTCACATCCATTTCCTCAAGGCCACATTTATTGTTGTGGATTTATGTTTTGCTTTGCTTAGCTGATCAAAAGGACATAGTTTTTCACTTATCATTATATATTTGGACATTATCCACAACTTTGTATAGTAATAAATATTATTATTATTTTGAGTGAAGTATAGATAATTGACTCTTTTTTTCAAGTCTCTTTTGAGACTTTTTAGATTTGTTTAATTAATTGTTTGATATTTTATGAGGATAGAAAGCACCAGCTGAATCGTTATATTTTGATATCGAGCAAATGCTGTTTTCTGTGACTTATAGATTTTTATGGTGCTTTGTGCGTTACAAGTTAACGTTTTCACTTTATACATATAGGCCTATACCACTGCTGGGCATTCATTCGGTCTTCTCTGAGTTGTTACGTCCTAGAGGAATGTTGTTTGCACTAATTTACGCTAATCCATACTTGGTCATAGGCCAAAAGAGAACGGATAAACTTTTATTTAATCTTCCTGGTCAACCATGAGTTGTCAGTCAGAACCCCTCTCTTCTTTCCCCATTCCCTGAACATTGTGACAGTTTTATGCAATATTAATGAATTGCTAGAGAATTAAAATGTTGATTGATGAGGGTTCATGCAATACATCAGCTCTTCCTCTTTCTTCTTAGTCTCTCTCTTTTTTGTCTTCTTCACATTCTCTGCCCTGACTGGAGTGAGCCTACTAATGTATATTTTGTACATGTGATCACGCAGACACATAGTTTGTTTGTTGTCTCTTAATTCAAAACCTCTATTGATTCCATTGATATCTATCCCATAAAATAGTCACTTGTAGATTTTATAGGAACTGTCAAAAAGACCCTAAATCATGTATCCATCTACCTAGAATAATAATACAGAAGTAATGAAACGTAATTCACTGATGTTTTGTGGATAAAAAGGGCCCTATTAACAAAGAACGGCAAATAAATCAAGAAAACAAAATAAAATAACCTTTTTACTAACTATTTATGACAAGAATAAGATATTGAGTTTGCGGCATTACAGTGATATTCTTTAGGGTTGTTTTCAAGTCGGTAATGTATAAAATAATAAAGAAAGAAAGAAAGAAAAAAAGAAATGTATAAATAAATAAATAAATAAAAATAATTAATTCAGATACCAGTTTAAATAAAAGATGTAAAGTAAACAAGTGGGCTTGTTCTATTTCAAAACAAAACAAAATACATTCTCAGATTTTTAGGATTAGAAATTAACATGAGGTAACTATGCTAAATAAATTTGAGAACATCGTCTGCAATATTTATAATAACTTTATTCTCTTTCATTTTGTCTTGAAATTATATTGTGAAAGTATGACTTTATTTTGTTAGAATCAGGATTTAAGGAAGCAAAGATTTTGTAAGAGGTCACAAGTTGGTGAGAGGGATTGGGGTTTTTTTGTTGCTTTTATTGTTGGGCTTCATTTGAGCTTTTGCATAAAATTATTCTGTTTCTTGTATATAAATATAATTGTTTTTTCAAATATAAAAAAATAATAGAATAGTATACATCCACTGTTGTTTACAGCTTTTTGCCAGATTGTTTTGAAGCTTTTGTTGATCACAAATAGCATATTGTGTAACTGAAGAAAGTACCCATATTTTCCATGTTTGCGTAAACTTGTCACTTGTACACTTGCCAACTGCTTCCAGATACATTCACAGTACACAGATATGGTGAGTGATATGGTGTTGCAGAATAGTCATCACTCATACTTATGTGCACTCGATGTGAACTGTATCTTAATTGTGCATTTAGTGCATGTCGTCAAACTGACACTGAATTTTTTTTTTTTTTTTGTAATGGCTTTGAAATTATAATGAATAATTTCACAGCAATCAAAAATTTGCATCTTTGGATTGGTTTTGAAACCTCACTGCACCTTTTAATTTTCTTTATGAATAAATTTGGTTCTGAACTGTGCATGATATTTGTCATGTGAAAAAACATAATTGTGTAGGTCTATTCATTGAGTGACCTGTTCTACTTGATCAGCCTTTGGAAAAAAAAAGGCAAATATTGTGCCATTGCAAACATTATATGGATTACAAACAAGAAGAATTTCCGTTACAAGTCAAAAAAGGACAGAAAACATGACACCTCACCCCTTATTAACAGTTAATTAATTGTTTGCTAATGCTACAGTCTTCTTGAGGTATTCTTATTTGCCTTGTCATGGAACAAAGTAGAGAATTATTTTTGGCTTAAAATTCATGTGTGGAACCAGGAAGATTGGCTGTTGCAAGTTTTTTTTAACAGATAGGCCTACCATTAAATGCCTGAGCAGGGGATATTTGTAACTGAAGGTTTATAGAACAAAAGAAAAAAAACATAAAACATATTTTTATTTAATATGCTAAACTTAAGGTCCTGATCAATATTTTTGTCACCAGCATATGCAGATATTGCTATTTTCATCCAATGAACCTAATTTGCTTGGAAATAAAAGTAAGCCAAAATTATATGAAGAACTGGAGTGCAGGCATCATGTCATAATAATATGGTATTTTATTTGCTTGATATTTTAAACTTGGAATAGCTCCTGTCAAGGTACAAAAGAAGAATATGTTTGGCTGACATTCTTTTCATCTTAGCTATACACTTTTTTATACTTGACTAACTGTGGATATGTTTGGTTTGTGTTTTTTTGTTTTGTTTTGTTTTGTTTTGTTTTGTTTTGTTTGCTGCCTGTTTCAGCTCAGTTCAGATTGATAACGGGTCAATGTTTTGTCTCCTTATTATACGTGAATAATATCAAAAGATAAGATGTAGAATCTTGAAATTCTTAATCAGTCAATATAATCATGATATCAGTTGTACTTCAGTGCTTATACTTCCTACAATTACATAGCCATGTAGTTTTTCTTCAATTAAATGTAAGAGTGAATATGTTGGTGTGGTCCTCCTTAAAACTTTGATCAGAGAAGAAGTGATACATGTATCAATTTAAAAAAATGTTAATGACAATTACTTTCATGAGAATACAGGATCGTACTCTTTTGCATAACTTTCCTGTTTCATTGAAAAGTGACCTTTCTAATATAAATGTAACTGATTTCTTCAGCTGCTTTATCATCCAGTAATGAAAATCATTTTATATTCTTCACTTTTTTCTGGCTTTTGTATGGAATTCTTATTGTTTAGTCGCATGCTTGCACATCGCGGTTTCTTTTACCTATTAGCTTGCTTGTTTGTGAATTTTATTTTGTTCTTGTTTTAATAGCTGTTTGCAAGAAATGGAGAGCCACTACTTATTAATTAACAAATAATTCCTTTTTTTTCACAGAATTATTGATTATAGTGACAAAGCTTTCATGGAAGAAGCAGTTTGAAAAGTATACCATAATGCAGAGAAAAAAAGCATATAAGAAAACCACATGCAATGGCTAATTAACTGTTAAACGAGTCAAGTGGTTTCAATTGCTTTTTGTAGTGCCATTATTTGTGAAGCGCATATTTACTAATGTTTGTTAAAGAGTTTGATCAGTTTGATTTCTTTGCACGATTTCTCCTATTTTTAACCATTTTTTGAGGGCCAAGCATAAGCTGCAAGTGGCTTTCCAGGTTTAAGGACTTGGCTGAATGTCATGTGGCTTTACAAATAAAAAAAAGGAATGTTCAGTGAACAAAAGCTCAGGAAATTGGCGTCAGATTATCAGGAAGAAACAACAAGAAGCATTAACATTAACAGATTTTATAATAATTCATTACTATTTGCTAGTTATTTGTTCAAAGCACAAGATATGACTGTGAACGTGTCTCTGAAATTACTGGAGCATAAAGTCTATTTTCAAACGAAACACTGCATTTTTATTTCTTCTTTTTCTTTATTACATGGTGGTTGTATTTTTCATACATAGTGTATTTGTTTTTCTTTTACAGTTTTGTATTTTATTTGTTTTGTAAGGATCAGTAACTTTATTCAGTTAGCTTGTAATGACGTTGATTCTATTACTTTTGTTCCATCATCATGCAAGCTTAATTTTTTTTCCTGATGTGTTATTTTATCTGTGTTACATGTAATAATACTACAATTGACATAAACAAAAGTGTGTGATATTAGTGGCCAGTTGCCAGATGGCTAGCAGAACTTCATGGGTTTGAATCCTGTGAAAATAATTTACAAGTTTTTTCCTGTCCTCATGTACATGTGAATTTCCAACCACCAATGATCTGTTGGAAATTAAAGACTAGCTAGCAACGTGTCTAGGTGGTGATTTAGTATTATTTGCTTCATTTTTTGTACCTTTTTGTAATTCACACAGTAATTCAGTATTAATAATTTTATGGAAACAAAGAAACACTAATAACAAAGTGAAAGAAAAAATGGATAGTTTTTTTTTTAATTTTCTTATAGTCAAAACTCACCATCCATACATTGCTTGCTTTTACTGTTTCATTGTGGAAGGAATATTAAATTTTTAATCTATTTTTGGGTGCTAATATAAACTTGAGAAAAAGATATAAAACAAAAAAAAACAGATTTTTTTGCGCAATGGGAGTTGTTATGCTGAGTAGTTCATTCAAAATCAGGGGAAGTAAATACTATTTATGTTGTCATTGTTTCCATTTTAGTTAATTTAATGGGGAAAGTAATAGTCCTACCATCATTAACTTTCATTGGCTATAGTTATATTTATTAACTACACAAATTATGTCAGTGATAAGTACTCGTTCCCAATCCATGCACAATTATTGCTATTTTTTTTGAAGCTGCTGTGTTCATTTTTCTCATATCTGATAGTTCTAAAATGATCTTCATTTTCTTTTAATGTAATTAAATTTGTTTGTGTTCACACCCAAAACTTTAGAAAAAATAAGCTTTTAATGCTGGTGCTTAATAGTATAAATTGCAGAAAATTCTGGAGCATTGCATTCTTACTAGCATACGGGCACCCATTATTCTGGTTTAGCCCGGCAAAACTTTAAATTACTGCCATCATATCAGTGAAAATATTGATGTCATAAGGTACATGAAAATATAGAGGTGATAGGTTAGTGGCTGTTTATTGTAATTGCAGGTGGTTTGACTTGTAGAAAATAAAGAAGGGAAAAATAAAAATTATTAGGATCTAGGTGACTGAAAAATAGTACAGAGTATTGCCTGCTTCTGTCGCAAGTAAAGCATAATATAATAAGCAAGGATTAGACTTTGTGAAAAAAAGTTGTGAAAAATGTAGGCTGACCACATTCAGTTTTTGCTTACAATTTGTAATTCAGCATCATACCTGTGGTGCTATATTTCAATTGCTATCAATCATCATGACCACATTTTTGAGTAATTATGTGATTGATTTTATCAGTCAGAAATCTCCCTAGTCTTTTAGATTGACAAAACACATATCCGTAGAATGAAGTTGAATATTGCTGTTTTTCTTGTGTTGATTTTGTGTTGGCCAAGTGTATAAAGAAATGGAAATAAAAAACATTACTAGCTTGTCCCATTGTAAAGGATATAATATAAAGTGAACAGTATGCATAATGTATGTGGAAAAGTCATTGAAGCAATCAGCATTGATGGTATTTGTGCAAGGAATCAACATAATTTTCTGGCAGTGTTGATTTGAAATATTTAACCATTATGCAAACTTGACTTTTTAGGTTTGCGCATGTGTCCCATATTTGCCTGATATGTATGCTCATGTATGTGGCGTACATTTGTTGGTGTGTGTTTTTGTATGTGTCTTTGTGCTTATTCATTTTCAGAAGTGTTTACCAATTTTGTATGCACCATTATTTATTTGTCTTTGTTGCTTTGTCTTGTATATGTTTTGTGATGAAATTTGTTTTATGGTGTTTAATCATTGTGATGGAAACATTATCTGTTTTTACAATAAGTGTTTCCTCAAAACGAACAATTCAAAGTTTAATTGCTTTTTCTTCTTTCCTTTTAGGTCTGACCCCAAACTGTTCCGAGATGATGTGGATATCAAATTCAGTAGGACACTTAATTCTTGCAAAGTTCCACAGGTGAGCTGAACATTTTATCAATATTTTTATCTTCTACACCATGATGTAACTATCCCGACCTGATGAATTTATAATGCTTTCTCAGCCGTCATTTTCATGAATATAAAAGAAGTTTATAAAATATAAAAGTGAATCAATCCACTCACTAGGTAATTGTTAATTTAACAAATGTTTTCCTCATTTTGAAAGACATTATGGAATGATTGTCTGTTATAATAATGAAAAGCTATCTATTTCTCTAAGGTGGTCTAGAAATCTTTTTTTTATAAAATCAAGTACATATTAGCCTGCTTTATGTCATCAACTCATGGACTATCACAGTTTTAATAGGCGGAAAGAAAATATAATCCCCTATGGACTTGTGAGAGGTGAAAAAGTGCTTCAAGTACCTGTATTTTATGTTTTTACCTGCTTTTAGTATTTTTAAAGGCCATAGAACATGTGTACTATAAATGTGTGACGTGTGAATATTAGTGTCCCACATTTTTATTTCATTTCAGCTATTTTTGTTATCAAGATAATGTAATTACTAACAAAAATCTTTCAGACATGTTTTACATGGGAATGAATACTATGTGAATGTTCTCTATAATTATGTAAGAGATTGGGTTCTACTGAAGATTTTTCCCTGAACTTCTCGCTACAGCAAAGTTGTTTTTTTGCTATCAGTGTAAGTTTTTTCTGTTGTTAGTGAAGCACATGTATGTGAACTTTTTTATGTTATTGTTCAGCTACTAAGTAATACATAGCTACAAGTTTAGGCCGAAAGACTTATGACCAAAATGTTGTGGTCTCAAATCATTGCCATGTGAGTCTCTGCACTGTTTCATTAAAATACTCTTCACATAATTATTTCCAGTCCCATACAAGAATGAATTGTGTACTGACATATTCTGCTGAGAAAATAAACCTGAGAGAGTATGCTATTCTGTTGAGCAAGGAATCAAGTGTCATCTGTTTTGCTTTATGCTTCTGTATGTAAACCTTCGGCTGTTCGTGCCTAGTAGGCTTTAAAGGGGCTATATTACTTGTCAACCACCAACAGTATTTCTGAGACAGGAACTGTATTGCTTCAGATTTTATATTGTTTTTGCCATAAGTTCAGAGATAGCTGCTTTGTACAAACAAAAGTATGTCTAGGTTGTAACAGAAGAACATACTCATCTAGTGCTCTAGTTACAGTGGCTTGAATGCCAGGGGATGCTGTGTTGATATGATAAACTGAGGCATAAATGTCAACTTTGTGAGCATCTAAAACTGAATCATTCGGGCTCTAATGAAAGAGCGTTTTTCGCAGTATTCTATTGAGTTAGCTTGTCGATCTGTGATGACTAATTTCTATGTTGTAATGAGAAATTGGGACTAAACAGTGCATTTACATAATAGAATCATTATGCTGTGTTGTTGATGAAGGTAACACACCCAATTTGTAGATTAATAATATCATTATCATATCATTGTTTATATGACTTTCAGATTCGGCATGCCAGTGTGGAGCGTCTACTCGATAGGCTGACAGATTTACGATTTCTAAGCATAGATTTCCTCAACACATTTCTGCTGACATATCGAGTGTTCACCACAGGCCACACACTGCTCGAGGCATTGAAGAAAGTGTACAAAAGCCATGAGAGTGGTGCCACCCTCAATACCAGTCTCACGTCTGTGGCAGCTCAGTAAGCTCCTTCTACGTTTTGTCTTTCTCTTCTATATGTATCGATAAATGGGGGCTGCCGAGAAGCAAACAGAGCAAATAAAAAAAGTAACAGTGAAGGGTAATGCTTCTAATTATCAAGACACCACAAAACAAAACAAAGTCATGATGTATCAACAATTACTGTCTTTTAAGTGAAAGAACTATAACAAAAACCACAATAATTACACAGAGAGAGGAAAAATTACAGAGGACAGACTGAGAAAAGTAGATGAAGATAAGGAAAGAGAAAAAGGAAAAGGAGAATAAACTTAGCGGAAAAGAAAGTGTCTTGGCATCAGGAGGTGAATCACTCAACCGTATAATTATTTCTTATATATTATGTATGTTAAGGGAATGTATGTCATTGTTATGGAACATTCCTTCCATTTTGTTATATGAATCGGTACATTGTTCCCTATTTCCTTTGGAACAGAAGTTTTATTTCATATGTACTTTAAAGTGGTGGGTTGTATAGTTGTGCAATTTCTACTTTAAAAAGAATATTTCAACAAATTTTCCAGCCTGCCCCATTTAGCCACAAACTGATTTTAAGGTAATCTGTGTAAAGGCTTACTTCTCTATAGTTTTCTGTTTCTTATTGCTCCTTCTCTTTTATAAAAAGATTGGAAGTTAGCAGCTTTTGCAACAACAGATAATACATTCTTAAAAGGAGAAATTACATTTTGAAGATAAAAAAAACAGTGTCATTTTTTGCCTAGAGCTTGATATAGATTGTTTTCGAAGATTAAGTATTTTTAAATCAAGCAAGTTTCATTTAATATTATCAAAGATGTGGTAAACACCTTCTCTACTAATTCTTATGTCATCATAATGCAGGTGTGCTGCAGAAGATGATGAGACAGAGGAAGTGGAGAGTCCACCAGAGTTTACAGGAGAACCTCCAGAGGTGGATGCTCGATATGTCATCAAACCACAGGCAGAGAAACTGAGGAGAATAAGCACAGGTGAGAGGGACAAGTAATGTCATCGTGGAACACAAAAGTAATGATGTTTTATACTTTATTGTGTTCATTTTGACTGTCAGTTTATGTAGTTCTTATTTAGTTTTTGAATTACCTTTGCACTTATCAGTACATAATTCTATAATTTTATTTGTTGTTTCTGAAAACAAGATAGTGCTTGAAATGCCCTGACAATTTATGGTTTGATGCAAGTTACCATTGTAGTGTATTGATTGGCAAACATTAAAAAAAAGAATATGTAGATTATGTCAATAAACAGGACCTTGAGATTCCTTACCTCACAACCTATCTAATGTTGCTTTGCACAAATGTCTTCTCAGCATATTTGCAGTTTAAGGAATAGATTATTGATTCAGGGTGTATTGTTTGGATACTTTTATAGTTTAATTGCAGTTTTGCATAAAAATTCATGTATAATATTTATGATTTGGTAATCACTTTTAAATTTGAATTGTCATGAAAACATATCACATTTTGATGTATGTATGTATATATATATGAAATATATATTTAAAAAAACATTTTGGTACTCTGTACCATTCAAGTTTTATTGTTAACTGATTACAGTAACCTTTTATAGGAAGCATGATTCTTTCAAGGCCCGATAGATCTAGAACCATCAAAATGGAACTGATCCCAGTTTCAGTTGATGCCAGTACCAAATTTGCATATGGGCGGGGAGAAGGTTGTAAAGTGTATTTCCAAAGAATGCAATGCAACCACCTTGTGATTGAAACCTTTGATCCTTGGATTGGGATTCCAACGCTCAGTTTAGCCACTGTGCCACACATCCATTTACAGTACTCTGTCAATTTTAGTTTGAAGTTGAAAACCCATTTCCATCTTTTCAGGGTGTATGAAACAAGATGACGAGACGTGCGCAAGCAGTAGTACCAGCAGTCCACGTGTTTCGTTCAGCTTGGAGTCCCGAGGTTCTGTTCAGAGCATTGATTCCAGAGGCTCTATACAGCATCCTCCCCACTCTTTGCCACAAAAATGTAAGTGAGCCCTAAGATAATTTTTATTTGCTACTGAAGTTTATAAGCAGCCGAACACCGTAAATCAGATTGAAAGATTTCATTTATGTTACAATTAGTTGTGGTTTAGGTTGTTAGAATATAAATTATTAAGAATTTCAGACTGCTATAACTGAATTTATATGAAGTTTATTGTGTGAGATTGTGAGAATGTAATGACAATGTTCCATTCCATATCTGTTCCAGATATTCAGAATTTAAAATAGAATGAAATAAACGGAAAAAAAAAATTGATTTGTTTCACATTTGAATCATTATAAGCATAAAACAAATTTGTATTACGTAGTTGTTTTTGTTATGTTTTCAGATAGTCAATTCAATTTGCACATTCAAAATCTGACCTCTGTACTTAGGAAAGAGCAATAAATAAAGTATTCTCTAACTGTCTCATTTAGTTGTCAGGCCTATTTTTCACACATCCCACAGGTTATATTTTTGTTTAGACCAGACAAAGAGGATACATTTTCTTGCTTTGCAAAATTTGTTCTCTGTTTGACTGGAAGTGGAAATGTTCTTAGTTCCTTTCCATTCAAATCCATTTAATTTTATTTCTTTTAACTTAGTCTGGGTAGTTTCCACTCTTGCTTGCTGATCTATTTTAATTGTCTGAGACTGTAAGAATTTATTTTTTTTTTTTAGAGGGGACGGTGAGTGTCAGCTTGAAAGCAAAAATTCTTCATCATATAAAGTGAAAAGAAAATTGAGAAAGTATTTTTTGTTTCTATACAAAGAAAAGATTTATTGAGGCACTAGTTATAAAAGATGTAAGATCGAGATTCTGTTATTTGTTATTAATTCAGAATGACAATATTCTCAATTTTGTTTCAGTGGTTGTAACACAATATTGTAGGACATAGATAAGACTAGTTGGGCACCCGGCTTCGCACGGGATGTCTTTCTGTGTTACAAAATTAAGAGTATTGTGTTGTAGGTTCACTG
>JBDFRD010074622.1:0-13943 GCA_039654405.1 Bullina lineata
TATTATTATTATTATTATTATTATTATTATTATTATTTTATTATCATTATTATTATTATTATTATTATTATTATTATCGTAGCGCGCTTGAAGTTGTGATCAATTAATAAAAAAAGAAACATTCTTAAGAAAGAAAAATAGAATGCTTAATGTCCAGAAAATAAGAAAACAATAACAATACTTGGACTTTTTTCATTTCTTTATAAATTTTAATGCCCTTTTTATATGGGCTATTCTTTGAATATACTCGACGTAATTATCGTTCAGTTTTCACACGTATGTAAAACGTCATGTGCCTGGAGACACTTTACTCTCATTAATTTGTCAAAAAAGTGATTCCAAACGTGAAATGTTAACTTTTTCCCAGTGAAGTGATCAAATAAGACTCTTTTTTTGATACATTTCATGAGTGGCCTACATTAAATAATGCCCCTCTGTGCTATCCCTAATTTCCCTGAAAGTTATCAATAATTCTGATGACATTTGAACAATTAATTCTCTGAGAGTTACTGGAGCCAAAATAAAAAGTTATTTACGCTGAAAATAAATAGTAAGTAATTGCAAGTATTTCTCCAGTCATTTTTCCACGTTTATCTCTGCTCTTCAGGGTCGATTTCTAGTCTATTTGAAGAGGTTGTACACACTGAATCAACAAACGTTATCCACATACACTTTCCTGTCCCGTTTCGATAGCGTCTATTAGCTATAGATCTCTAGATCCTAACCGCTGTCAATGGAGATGTAAATGGCACAGTTAATAACACAAACAATGCAGTCTTGTCTCCTCCAACTATGGGGAATCTACCTTGCGCAAGTATGAAGGGGGGTTGCGAACGACATTTTGCGTCAAAACCAATAACTTTTAACCCATTTTTCCCCGTTAAATCGTCGAAAAGATTGCGAAAGTATAAACAGACAAAAAAAAAAGGAAAGAGAATCCGTGTTATCAACTGTACTCTCCAGTATTGCCACGTGTCGTAAGAAGAACAAACGAGGCGCAGAGACCTATCGAACAGGAAACTCCAGAAACCCTGGGAGACTTTAGGCCTGCTGGAAACACGTGACATATGAAGCACATCACGTGACTGGAGCTCTTTCATCTGGGGGCCAGGTTTTCCCTTGATGCTCACTCCAAGCTATAAAAATAGCCCCCACCCCGCCCTGCTTTACCGTCTAATTCCCTTGTTGTTCTTGCTCTGCATTATCTCACACGTTGCTTCGTGTTGGGAACAGCGGTTAGCACTAGGCTATCCCTTTATCTCTTCTCATAGGAATACGTTATTTACACGACTTTCTTTTGTTTCAAACACGGATCCATGCTATAACTTCTTGGCGTGTAATCTTTTTTTAGATGTATTTTTCCGATAAGATCTATACATTTTCGCAAATGCACTGACTTCCTTAGCTATACATTGGCATGTAGTTTCTTTTTTTATAATATAGAAAATATTGTATGTTATAATACAAGTATTTTAGTACAATTCTGTTTGGGTTTTTTTTTTTTTTGGCTTCAAAACAGAAATTGTCGTATTCGGGAGAATAAAAAAAGAAAAAAGAAAGAAAAAAAAGAAACTAAGCAAAAGAACAAGAAGAAAATTTAAAAAAAAAGAAAAATAATGCAACCAATAGTCATTTTTGTAAAGTGCAACCGACAACACCAAAATGAATCCACCTTCACGGCAATTCGCCTCAACACATGCAATGGCTCAACACATAATCTGAACAATAGTGTTTCTGGTCAACGTACTTTACTTCCTCCAACCCAAACAAATGGACGCAAACCGCACAATAAAAGTCCCCAAAAGGAATTACCTTTGTCATTGGGGAAGTTGGGGAAATGCCCGTCACGAATAATGCAAGTGGTCACGTAATGATTCTATAAAACACGATCAGACATTCAGCTGCCAAGTAGAGAACATCAGCACTGGATCACTCAGAAACACAAGTCAAAGTCGCGTGCAATGAGCCAAACATTGTTGAAGGGAAAAATGAGTCCGATGCATAAGTCATAGGGTCGAGGACATGGCATAGGCTCTAAGATTTGGCAGTCATAGATAATATTAATTAGATCTGACAGCATACGCCGACCCCGCCCTATGATCTCATTGTTTTTAGTTTAGTGTTATGACCTTGTCATTGTTATTCCTCGCCCCAGGCAACGTCAGCCTGATAATGTTGATAATGTTGATAACCAGTTGCTAGTCATAGTTGCTTGTACCTTCTTGTATTGACAATTAACCTGTGTTTTTTTTCAACGACTCCCAAATACCAGGAGTGTCCCATCTATTTTTTTTTCTAGTTCAGGGCATCGACATGATGGTTGGGATGGGCAGATTCAGAGTAAAAGTGATGGACGAGCAGGTGGATCAACATAACTGTACGGCGTCCGTTTTTTCGAAGACGTCTTGGGATCATGGAAGTTATTTCATTCATTTGGTTCTTGGGGCAAGCGGATGTCGAAAAAGGCCTGCGTCCATTCCACCTTCAGTTAAAACGTTCAACCAAGCAAATGTGCAAATTGTTTGCTTGACCATTTTGCAACATAATTCCAGTAGCTAAGGACGCCTTTAGATTATATGTTTTCACCCCAGTTTTACAGCAGCGCGAAAAGACTAATCACAATATTATTTGCAATGGCTAATTATATTTAATTGGAATGCTGTGACCGTCAGAGGTTGAAGAGTGTAGAACTAATAATAAATAACAATAGAAACATTGAATGCCTGAAATGATGGTCAAGAAGTACGCCAGCGACGTCGTTGGCTACGTCTTAAAATATGTTGACGAATATTCTTCATAACATTTACGCCCACTCTTCGCTGCATAAACCTTCCGCCCCTTTCCGAAATAATAGTATATATTTATCCTTGCATTTCCTTGCCCAGTCTCACACGCGCCGTCCTTTACTGAGCAGTGCCAAAAATCGACCAGACCATCTCTGGCCGACCCTTATGAAAACAAGATAAGGCCACGTCATGAGTTGGAGACAACGCTGAAGGCACCATGGTTCTATATTCCATCCCTCTACTCTGCCCGCACACTGGTTCAAAATTATGTCCCTCTATTCTGCCCGTACACTGGTTCAAAATTATGTGCCTCTGTTCTGTTCGTACACTGGTTCTATATTCCATCCCTCTATTCTGTTCGGACACTGGTTCTATATTTCATCCCTCTACTCTACTTGTACACTGGTTCTCTCTACTCTCAAATAAAAAGGTCCAGATAATCGTCACGCTTTTACGCATCCTACACATAGAATAATGATGGAGTATATGAAAAATTAGTTCATGCACAGAACTTATGTTTTCTGACATTCTCTTGAGGCTCAATTCTTCAATTCCCCTCCCCCCTCTCTCTCCCCCTCCCTCCCCTGTCTCTCTATCTCTCTCTCCTGTCTGCTGACATGATAATGTTATATCTCGTGTCTCTACTGTTCTCACAATTGTTCTTCACCTGGTTTCTCTACTGCACTCGTTGAAATCGTCCACAACAAAAGTAAACAGCCTTCAAGAAATAAGGGCCAAGGGTGTAATCAAGTATGAATATCACAGTTATGACGCTGCTTGCCGACAGGCTAGTATTTTAATTTTAACTTCGATTAACAACCAGAGCTGATGTCGTGCGCCACGTGGCGCTGTGGCACAATCTGCATCTGATGACTGTTCTTAAGAGACATCGATTAAATAATGATCCCTTTGCACTGGTAATATCTGTCTCCAAGCGTGAACAGGACTTCACTTTGAATAACACAGTAGCCACTGTTTCTTTTTTTAACTTTCCAGGAGGAGGGGATGTAGGGACAGTGTAATTTGATGGTCTTTACTAACACTGTAATTTAATGTCTTAACTACATATTCTTCTTCTCCAACTTTTAAGTTCATTCCATTAGCATTTCTCTCAGTTACTGTTCTGACATTTTTTCCAGTCAATTCTTTCTCACACAGTACTCCCTGCCAGTTCTCATTTATTGTTTACACTCCAGTTTAAAAAATGCCACCTTGCGTAACTCACTCTCTGCCACTTAGTGATCAAGTTTGTTTGCATTTTATATCTCACCCCTTTCCCCCCTTCCACCTGCCCAATTAAAAAAATCTTTCTTTCTACCTCGAGCAACGCGCTGAAACTGTACAAATGATCTTGCCAATCTTTATGAAAACCCTTCTCTTCTCGAATCCGCATTTTTCTCTTTGCATTATTTTGACGCTCTTCTTACTTCTTCATAATAACTGACAATGCATACGCCCTCTTCTCGCTCTTTTGCCATCTTTTTCCGCCACCTGCTGAGTTGAACGTGGAACATGGAAATGTGGAACCCGCCCATTTGAGAAACTCTCAACAGGTGAAGGAGGCAAGAAGAGGAGGGAAACTCAACAGCACCGGGGATAACAAAAAAAGAAGGGCATAATAACCATACGTAAAAAGACCAGATGTGACACGCCAGTCGAATGCAGATGGAAAGGTTTTTCTCTGGCAATGTTTTTTTTTTATTTGAAAAGAATTTTATTTCTGCATCTTGACAGATTGGTCTTACTACGACGAGGGGGAAGAGGAGGAGGAGATTACGCAAAAGGAAACGAAGAAGAATGAGGAGGAGGAGGGGAGGAAGAGGAGGAGGAAATGGAGGAAAAGGAATTGAAGAAGAATTAGGGGGAGGGGAAGGAGGAGGAAGCTGGTTAGGATGAAGGGAAGAGGAAGAGAAAGAGGAGGAGACGGTGAGAACGACTAGTAAGAGGGGAAGTTAGAGGAGGAGGAGGACGGGCTGAGGAAGAGAAGAAGAAAGAGGAGAAGGTGAGAAGGACAAGTAAGATGGAAAGTAAGAAGAGAGGGAGGAAGACCTGGGGAAGAAGAGAAGGAGGATTAAGAGGAGAAGGAGGAAAATAAGAAGACAGAGGAACCATGAGCGACATGACAAGTGTCATCTCGATATCCATCGAGAAAACACGACGCAAAAAAAATGCATCTTGCCGCAATGTTTTCAATAAAAAATTAATCGTTTTTTTTCTTAAGAAGAAATCACAATGTTTTGCCGTGCCAGAACGGAAGACAGAGGGAAAACAAAGGGGAATTCGGTCTGATTCTCTGAGGGCCCGGGGTCAAAACTCTCAGCCCTCAAACGAATCAATTACCCGTGGTACATCTCTTCATCTCACAACTGTCAGACTATGACGGTCTGCGTCAACTGTTTTCCTTCCTATCTGCTCATCAGGACAGTTGTACCTGTAGAAAGGCATCCACAAAATCATCCACGAGTCTGAGAGAAGATCAAAGCGACCGATAAACCGAGACCAATTTACCCATTTACATAGTTTATATGTTTTAATGTGCTTTTCATTCCGCTTTTTATTTCCTCGTGAGAGAAAGCGTGAACGATGACGGAAGCTTTTGGGGAAGAAATGATAATATCTGAAAAAATTCTCTTTGCTTACCAACATAATATTACACATTGGAATCTTTCTGGCTTGAAATGAAGCCACCCAGTGCATTTGTTGTCGCTGTATTTTGCCTGTCAACAAATCTCATCGAGAATTTCAGACACTTGGGATAATATACGCAATCTTTTTTGCATGATTTCAAACTATGCAAGATAAAATGAAAAGATTGAAAAGAATCAAAGGCGTTTATCTGTTCACATCTCCGTGCTTTATCCTGTCAATATTTTTATGCGTTACTCGTTTTGCTTTCCTCTCTCTTTCAACAGACGATGATCGTTCCTCTTGTCCACGACTGCAAATAAAACGGGACTTGAAAAGTTTACATACACACATATACTCGCACATATACTTACACGTACTCTCTTTCTCTCTCTCCAACACACACACATACACACACCTGGAGAAACATATACTCGTGTATATTTACACGTACTCTCTTTCTCTCTCTCCAACACACACACACACACACACACTACTATCTTTCTCTCTCCTTCTAACACACGCACACATACATACACACCGACATATGGAGAAACATACTCCACTCCCATTTTCCAAACACAGACGCATTCTAGGAAGTTTTTAGAAAATAAGTATAGATCAAAGACTTCAAGCAAACATACCGCAGAAAACCACCATCAAGAAATGAAGTTCTTATATACTGAAATAAAAAAAGTAAAAAAAAAACAATCATTTTATTTCATTCAGTGTATAATAATACGGTCGATGCACATGCTAAATACTAATAATTAAAACATATTCGCTGACAGACTGGACGACTAAAATAGATCCGGCTTGTACCCAGCTCCTGTTCAGAGATTGTGACAGAGCAAACAGACAGGACAAACACAGTGTCCAGCCACTAACTACCTGGCTCTCGTCAGCGCCGTAACGCACTGGCTAAGAAGATGGGCACACACTTCAGAGCAATCACCTCTCTCGCGGTGGCGATGGTGACACTGAACTCAATGCCAGATCAGGCTACAGCTTTAGTGGGTGGCCATTTGACTCGAAAAAGGGTCTGAGAATGTCCCTTTGGCAAACAACGTGTGTCTAATAGGAGCAGGAGTGGGTCAGACCGAAGCTGTTGTCGCACGCGTACTGGCCAGCCCGTGCAATAGTCATAATGTTTGTTCTTTTACTCCAGGGAGAAATAAGGCTTCGTTTTGCTCGCATAAAAAATGTCGACCGAGTTTTGCTGGACTGAGGTCCATGGGTATGAGTCATTCTAGTGGTAAAATGTTAACAATAATAACAACCACAACCACAACAAAAACAACAACAACAACATAAGGAGGAGGAGAAACAAAATAAAAACAGCAGCAGCACCACCACCACCATCACCACTACTATCATTATCATAATCATCATCATCACAGCAGTAACAATAGCATCATCAACATCAACAACAACAACAACAACAAATACAACAACAGCAACAACAACAAGAACAACAACCAGAACAACAAGAATGCAACAAGAACGACGACAAGAATACTCAGAAAAAACTACATGAGCATTCAATTATATCAATCAAAGTGATATGTCATAAAAAGGAATTGGTACCGAAATTTAAAACAAATAATCTCCCTGCACGTGGACACAGCACACATTCAAACTTAAACCGTGAACAGGGACACCTTTTCATCTTCAACGCGAAGAGAGATGAATACACAAGCTCACAAGAACATCAATCAAAAATCGATCTCAAATTTGATGCAGTCTGAAATACTTCGACTCCCTCCCCCGCACCCCCTTTTTCTCTTTCTTATCCTCCCCCTCTCCCAACATTTCGTCCAGGCCTTGATCAGTGCTGCGTCATCTGACACGACTTCTCCAAAAGACGGTCGGCATTAAAGTCCAGGAGGCTTTTCAAGGAAGCGAAGAAACAAACAAAGGGGGTGTTTGAAGGGCCGGGAGCAAGTGGACAAAGCGCGGAGGAGCAACTACAGTATTGAACTTGTCAACTTCATTACTGGGATTTGGAGTCACTGGGGAAACAGGCACGTTCGAGACTCGAGCAGAGAAAAGTCCACAAAGACGTTGGTCAAATAAACCCTTGTTTGTGCAGTGGGGAGTGGTGTGGCTCTGCTGTTGCTTTTCTTCTTTTTTTTTATCCCCTCTCTGGTCCATTTTTGGGGCGGGGCGGGACAGGGCTGGGGGAGTAGTGTGGAAGTGCATGGGGAGGAGGGGAGTGAGGACACGTCATAAGTGAGTTGTGGTGGTGATGGGGGTGACTGCAGTAGTGGTTGTGGTGATGGGGGTGATTGCAGTAGTGGTAGGGGTTATGGTCTTGGTGCTTCTAGCAATTATGTCGTTAGTTAAAGAAAAAAGAAGTGTACATCAACACAACTAACAGCAGCCGCGGTAATTGTAGTAGTTATAGTGGCAGTAAAAATAGCAAAAATAGTAGTTACAGTTGGAGCGGCTGGAGTGTATTCAAAGATCAGGGGAACGCCTATGTATGGGGAATGACTAGTTATAAGTCTAGTCAGAAAATCACTCCTATTTTCTTCAAAGCAGTGCTTGAACTGCAAACTGTCATTATCACGGACCAACTCCGAAAAACGCTCATGAAAAATAATATGAAAGTTCGCTTTGCCTGTGGAAGAATCTGATTCTGACAACACTAATTCTTTTCCGCTTACTTTCTTTGATGTCAGCTCGCAGCTGGCTTATCTGGAAGAACAACCATTACAACGACAGGTCGGTGGCCGTATTCTATATCACACTGAAAACACACTACACGCCAGAATATGTACAAGAAAGCTCAGGGGTCGACTAAACGAGCTTTTCTTGTACTTACGGACGCTTTGATATACACAACTCATAGATACGGGTAAATATTATTGTGCTGTAGGTGCCCACGCTTTCTTCCCCCGTGGGCGTTGTGAGATGACTCTCAAGCCGCTACTCCAGGACCCCGCCTGGGGCTGCCAAGCAAGAGACCCTGGCTCACAGATTTGTCGGTTTGCAATCCATTAAGTCGGTACGGGCTCAGAGGGAGACACAAGTGGCCAACGTGTTTGATTTTCGAATAAGTATTCACTTTGAATGGAACAGGGGAACACCAGGCGTAGAGGTAGGCTGGGAGGTGAAAAGAGGAAGTAGGAGAAGAAGGAGGAGGAGGGGGTGAAGGGAGGGAGGGAGGAACAGGTAGGTATAGGAGAAGGGCTGGAAGTTAATTACGCTGCTGGGCGGGGACGAAAGAGTAAAGAATGCAAAACAGTTTAGGCCAGGGCGAACTTCAGAAAAAAGCACTTTCAAGTGAGAAAAATGGGGTGGTAATAAGAGGCTGAAATGACGTGAAAAAGTTATAACTTTTTAATACTTTCAAGCTTCATTATTTTCACTTTCGGAGGTTTCAAACTTGAAAGAATTGAGGAACTTTTCGTTGGTGAACAGTCAAAAAAGAATGCACTATCTGATCAATTCAAATTAGTTCTTGAAAAATAATGATCATAGTTTAAATAATTGTTTAATGCCTCGTTTGATAAGCTTTGACAGACAGAGAACCTTGACTTTCAGTACTTTCGTGGCACTTTTATCATAAAACATATTTGCACAAACGCTGAAGTTTCATAAAGTAACAAACTGCACACATATTGGACAGAACTCAAGACGTCATCAGGCAGGGATTAGTACAAAAATAAATGAAAGCCAACCATGTGCCAACAAATCCTTTTTTGTGTCAACAGGGCAAAATCTCAAACACTTGATGAAACCAGTCCTGATAAGTTGCAAGAAACGACAGGCCTGAATAAATAATAAACCACTCGTCATACCACGTCCTCTCAAGACTACATCGACCTACGGCTTTCCATCAATGCCATGGTGACACGGAGTGCGTACCTCCAAAATGCATTGGGATATGTCGGGCACTATGGTAGCTGCTCGTGTTGAGCTGTGTACAAGGACCCTTCAAGCGCACATTGGTGGCTTTCTCCACAACGGGTGGGACAGAGGAGAACTTGAGAACTGGAAAGACCCCAGACGCCAACCACTGCTCCGAAATCTGAAACTGGAGTCTCCAAGACGTCTTGACCCGAAGGCCTATAGATTTCTACCTACCCCGTGGAAAGGTTTGAAGTGTTTGCATTCACCAAGAGTTGAGTGCGTGTGTCCATTATCTCAGGGTGCTTTTTTATCAAAGTGGTCTCTGTCATGTCCTTTTTTTTCTTACACATTCTTGCTAATTTTTTTCTAACTTTTTTCGTGGGTTACCTTTTCATATACAGGTGAGGTGGTCTATATATGCGCCTTCCGTTCCATTCCCTTCGTGTGAGGTGTTTTTATTTAGGGTAAGGAGTAGGGATAAAAATAGAGGAGGAAAAGAAAAAGAGGAAGGAAATGAGAAAGAACAAAATGTACACAATTTTTTAATCGCAAAACGAATAGAGATAGTTATAAAAAGTTGTAGAATTTATAATATTTTCATATCGGGACTGCAACGACAAAACGCATTAGAATACAAAACAAAGTGAAGAGAATTCACAACGGATCACATCATGCAAACAATGTAAATAATATCTCATTTCTCGCCTCTTCAAAATCCGCAGCCTTAATGTGCATGTCATTAAACGTTTCATTTTTCCTTGATCTCAACTAAAGGTTTCAGAGCGCCAAGCAAAATAAATCATTCTGCCAAAGTGCTTTCCATCTTCCACGCTTCAAATGGAGGCGGACGGTTGTGAAAACAACTGTGGAATCCCCTCAGATTTTCTTAACAAAGGCAGCGAGCTTCCGGCATCATATTCAGTTCTAAACACTGGCAGGAGGTTTGCACGAGAAAAGGTGTGAGATTTTGTTTGCCTCTTCCGACTTCCTTCATACCCCCTCTTTCTCTCCATTCATCGAAAAGACAGAGAGAGAGAGAGAGAGAGAGAGAGAGAGAGAGAGAGAGAGAGAGAGAGAGAGAAACAGAGAGAAGAGAAATAGCACATCTTAAGCGCAGTCAAAACGTCGTTAATCATTCCTTTGACCAAAGATCCCCCAAACCCAGGCCTGCAAACCCTAGCGGAGACTTGGAGCCCGTCACAACAGCATGCGCCTCACTTCAATGACTTGAGAAGCTGCGTCCATCATCGCTTCACTGCCTTCCTCTCCTACGGGACTCCGATTTCAGATTTAATGCTTTCATGAAACCGTCTTTTTTTCGAGAAAGCCCGCCAAAGACTACTAAATAATTAATTGTCCTATTCATGTGTCACAGCTGCTTTGTGGGAACGTTTGTTTGTTCGAGGGCGTATTTTGCCCATTCTTCAAGACTATGTGCGAGACGTGCTGATGGAGATTTAAAAACGGAGGACATATTTACGAGTGTCTTCATGGCCTGAGAGCCATTGAGAAACATAGGGATGGTTTTAATTTATGAGTTATATGAATCCTTCCCCAGACTCCGCAGATTCCAGCCAATGCTTCACAAAGATTTACTTCCCCGTAACTCACTCAACAGAAACAGTTACAACAGCGCCTGATTCATGCAGTGGCGAATTTATAATCATAATAAGGATTTATAATACATTATAATAATTTATCCAGTACAATAATGTGCTAACTTACAAACAAGCGGCATTTTATTCATTATTTTAAAGCCAACCACAACGACAAAAATTATTGTCGGTAAAATGTCACGTTACAACTCTGATAGAATAATTTTGATTTGATAAAAGAACAAAATTCAACCGCGTGAACCCCCCTAGACGTCTTTAAATTAACAAGAAATTGTAAAACAGATGGGTAGAACACACAAAGCATTTTGTTTTACTCCAATACATCAAGACTGGTAGGGATGAAACAACGTGAAAGATGTTTGCAACGTAAGCACACAGAATTGTATCGGAGATAAAGACAATGGCAGCTGCGATTTCTCGATCAGCTTGTCTCTATTCTCTACCACGGGAACAAATACTACGGCAAATTCAAAGAAATGTCTTCTAAACTACAAAACAAACAGTCTCTTTCCCTTCTCTACTTTGTTCAGACAAGCGTGAACTCTTTAATGTATCCAAAACTGTACCGCATAAAGCAATATGCTGAACGCGCAAAAATATACGTCTTCGAATATGCAGCATATTTGTTTCACTGCACTGTCGTAAAGTTGCCAGATCAGAGGCTCGTGTTTGTATGGGCATCAGGTACGGTGAAAGTGCAGACAGTCACAGTGGAGAACACATGCTGGGGAGTCGAAACCTCTTTGTGTGACACGACGGAGCTATGCTTGAACAAATAGCAAATCAGGAGGAATACATCAAGCAGGATGCGATGGAAGATAATATCGCGACTGGATGAAACAGGGGAGATAGAGAAAAGGCGTCAGGGCCAAGAGAGAATAAAAAAATCCCAAGGAACAGGAAGGATGAAAGGGAAATAAGAATGTGTTCTGGGTTCAGCACTGACAATGCCTTCCGTATGCCAGCTTTGTATTGTCGTTGATCACACTTATGGATAACACCCTTTTACAGTATAATGATCGTTTATACAGTTCTCTGTTCTTATGGGGGGTTTTCTACGTTATTGTAAACCGGACACTATTTTTCTTCCGCGCTAACCCTAAATAAAGTATGTGTTCACTATTGTCCACCAGGCCATCTCCCTCGGGGCCTTCCTTCTCCCACCCTATCTCATGTCCTTTCATGAGGGTACGGACCTACTGCATGCTGAATTAAATAGTCCTTTTTCTCTATCATTTCACACTCTCGCTCGCCCCCTCACTAATATCGTGATGTAACAGGATTTTGTAAACGGGGCTCCCTTTTTTTCTCTCCAAAACTATACAGCTGCTACACAAAGAGAAGGAGGCCTGAGGAAAAGCTTTTGGCCAACTGAAATAACAAAACCATGACCACGTCAGCCTCTCCACTCCTCTCTCTCCCCCTCCCCTCCACCTCCGAGGACATCCGCTTACTTGTTTTGGAGGCTCCATAGATGATATCTCCGCCCCGCTTTCAAGAAATGACCAGACCACTTGTCTGGCCTTTCAGTGGGTGAATTATCCTCAAGGGACCGTGGGCTTCTGTGGATTGGTCGTCCAGGCAATTATATGGCTTTTGTTGGAAGAATGTGAAATTGGGTGATTTGTGCGACTCTCGTTCTGGATACGGCCTATGTGAAGAAAAGGACGATAGCTCTTGTCGTGTGAGATGAGCGAAGAAGAGTGTAGGCAGTATCTCTCTCGATTTAAAAGAATTGATGTGTCTCTGTAGTATTTTGTTACTTTTACGTGTTGCTGGGATACATTACGTGCGTTGTCTGAAACAACAGGCGCCATTAGAGGATACTTGCGTGAAGTACAAAGGGTCCAAATACCCGAAGGACAGAAATAAAAACTAGATGAGGCCAGTGGGTGCCCTTTCACCGGATGATTCCTATCGGATCGTTATCAGAAGAACCTGGAGAACGAGCTATTCCTCGCGACCTTGGCTTACTGCCATGAATAACAGCAAAACGGAATTCATCGTTTGTCTCTTCATCTGCTAGTCTTTTCTGGAAGACCTCCTAATTCTTCGCACATTTTCAAGAAAGGAAAAAGAAGACAAGGGGTGATAGGGCACATCTTCAGTCTGAAAAAGACTTGAGTTGCGTTGAGAAAAAAAAAGTCGCTCCTTAATGTACGGAATGGAAGGAAAACAAGCAATTGTGAAGACAGCTGATTTTATTTTTAGTAGGGGTATCAACTTGGAGCAACAACAACAAAGAAAACAGAATTAATAAAAACGTACCGTACATGAGGAAAAATAAAGATAAAAAAGAAAAAAAATGCATCATCAACAACAACTTCAGCAACAGCAACACAGCAGCAGCAGGAACAACAACAAAACTACAACACAGAATTTTTAAAAACGCAAATTAAACAGATGAGGAAGAAACCTACCGAAACAAAGTGTAAAGTGTCTGATAAGAGACGCTGCTTCTCGTAAAGAAAGGTTTATTTAATAAATTGCCTTAATCCCATCGGTAAACTTATCAAACACATTATCACAACTTGCGGTTAAAGGGGTACTTTATATACAAAAGCGTGGCTAAAGCAGCCACTGCAAGTCGTGGCCTGTTCTCTCTCTGCTTCCTATCTGCTTTGATTTCTTTCCATCAGGGGTCAGGGATGGGGCAAGGAAGATAAGAAACGGGAGAAACCTCACAAATTTCTACTCATGCGGGAAGCCGAGTTTATATAGAGGGAGGTAGGAATCTAGACCGAGCTCTTCCGTCTCTCAAGCCTTCACTCTTGTTATTAAAACTTAGTTATTGTTTTGGGGGAATTCAGAAATGAGCTTCGCGTCGAAATAACTTTCGCTACGAAAGCTAGGAAGGAAAGAAAGTTAAAGCAATACACTGTAGTACGAGTAAATCTAAGTGTCTTTGCTTGCGTGAAGTATGTTTACGTTAGACATCTGGGTTTTGAACGGAGCAAAGGAAAGGGCAGTGAAATCAGTAAGACCCGAGAGAGAGAGAGAGAGAGAGAGAGAGAGAGAGAGAGAGAGAGAGAGAGAGAGAGAGAGAGAGAGAGAGAGA
>JBDFRD010074733.1:0-13942 GCA_039654405.1 Bullina lineata
CTGCTGGCATGTCGTGGACAAAGCTGAAGAAAGATGCCCAAAACCGAGTCCGATGGAAAAGTGTTGCTTTGGCCCTAGGTTCCTCCGGGGATACAGAGGCATAAGTCAATGAGGCCCTTAGAGCCAGAGCTTATACTGGTTTCGGTAGCGTGAAGCAGAACAGATGCTTTTTACTTCATCTCCTGGACAGGATGCTAGTCTGTCGTACTTATTACTCTTTAATCAAATACAATGATTGTGTCAGTATAGAATTATGTCATGGGAACAAACAATGAACACCTCTTATTATCCTTGACTTTTACCTTAATTTCTTCTCAACAGAACAAAATTATAAGTTAAAAACCTAAAGATAAGAGCTGTTTGAGTGATTACCTATAAAAAATTTAACTTTTTGTTTCTGACCACCGCATCACAACCGATTCCAGGTGTGCTAAGCCTCAGCCTTACTCTGTGGGTTGTGAACTGGTCACAGACCTGAGAGACCCATGCTGTCAAATTCTTTCCTGTAAGAATCCTGAGACGAAGGTTCCAGACAAAATTGTGTACAGCATACCTGGACAGGTGAAAGGAAGCAGCAAGCCACCTCAAAGTTTGAATCCTCTGGTGCCTAAAAGAGGTGAGTTGAACTGAGTGTAGATTGAATGAAATAGGGAGTAGAGAAAAGAGAGAAGAATAGATAAGAGTATTAACCCCAGTCCCTCTGTTGTGGTGGTCCAGAAATTCTGACGAAAAAAATGTCACCTCGCCATGCCCTGCTTGATGAAAAATATTGTACATGGCAAACTGCTCTCATGCATTTTGAGTGGTGTGGAAAATCAGAGGTTTACAACTTAATTACTGGTAAAAGTCTACGAAAATCCTTTTTTTCTGACAGCTAATAAACTGAACTGTTGTTTATGATTTTACTTTTTCTAACATTAATGAAAATACTTCCCCTCTTCCTCACATAACAGTAAAATGCGATGCAGATCTGGCTCCTCGTCAAAGTTGGATTTTATTTTCAATCCCTTAAAAGTCAAAGTCAGCCAGCAGATAAATTCCTAATGTCAAGATAAACATTGTTTTGGTCATCTGTTCTAAAAAGTGGTGTGGATTATAAACAGCAGCGATGTAAAAGCAAAAACAAAATAAGTAGTCCACTGTTCTGAGTAGGCCTAGATCTACAAGCGAACGGCAGAATCACACAAACCCTGACAAAGCATCTGGAAAACCAATCAATAAAGCCACTAAAGATAGAGAACCCGCCAAAAACAAATACCGGAATTTCGTTGGTTGATATTTCTGGATAATCTGACACATTTACTATATTTAACAATGAGAAATTTTCCATTGAAGAGGGTCAGAGTCGTAAAGGTAAAACTACGTCAGCAGCGGCTCTCAGTTGGGCGCACGAATAGGCAATTTTGCGTTCTTCATGCGACTTGATGTTCTCGCACGGAGGAACGTTAAACTACGTTATGAGTGCTTCTGGAGTAAGGGATAAACTCTGTTCATTTTCACAGGCTGGAAGATTCTGTAAAAGGAGAAAGGGGTTAGGGTGGGTATATGTGTGAGTTGGGGAGGGGAGGAAGAAGGGGCAGAAAAAAAAAAAAGAAAGACAGATGATAGTGACGTTTCAAACTCAGAAGAAATGATGGGCCAAGGTGGGAAGCATGAAACATGTTTGAGATATGTATGAAAAGAAATTATAAGGGTATGTTAATATATAAACACAGCATAGCAGAATATATTATGAGAAAGAAGGGGGAAAAGGGAATGCAAACCATACTCTAAAGGATAAACATTAAAAATTTGGATCTGACACAATGATCATTCAATTTGGTTGTTTTCAGTTGGCTGCTATGTAAACCAGCAACTGTTCCACCAAGGTGCTACATGGAATGATGGATGCTCATTTACGTGTACTTGTGTTGATGAGGAGAACGGAGGCTACTCTTGTACGGAGAGGTTTGTTAGTGTTCTAACACACCAATATAAACTTGAAAAAAATCTAGTTGAAGAAAGATGTTCAATTACGTCAAGATTTTTTTTTCATTTAAATTTATTCCATAAATTAACTTATTAATATCTATAACAGCCATCTAATTAAAACCCATTTTACAAAAGGTGTGCTTAATATTCAAAATAATTTACGATATTGCTCTATTACAGACATGCCAATTTTACGGGTTCGCCGTAAGAAATTATGAGGAGCTGTCAGAAATTACGGTTTACGGGCAATTACAGCCAAACTACGTCGAGGATATATGCTTTTATATCACATCGCAGTTGTGTTCTTCGTTCTCTGGCGTTATCCTTGTACATGGTACAATTGATTGGTAACTAAAATTACTCTTTAGCATCCTCATTTTACTCCGAGTTCAGCCCGTGATTACTCCATGTCTCAAATAGGATTGGCATGTATCTTCTATCAGAATTACCTGCTTTGCATAGATTGACTTATACAACACATACCTCAGCTCTTTCAAAGTTAATAAATCACAACCTTTCTTTAGCTTCAACCTACAACCTTCCATGATATTCCAGATGTGCCCCTGTTCCTCCGTTGCCTCCCAGCTGTAATCTTGTTTCTGATCCCAATGATGCCTGTTGTCAAAAGACCAGCTGTACTCCCCATATCAATCTGGTTCCTGAAATTACTCAGCGCCCTAATCCTGAGGATCCAAAGGGTACTGCCATACCTGTCCTTAAACCCAGCATCAAAGGTGGGTCTATTCATGCTCTGTAGAATATGGCACAGTCCAGTAATTATCATGCACTTGAATTGTGAATGTGGATGAAGGCATTGTTGGTTTAATTTAATTCAGTAACAATGGAGAAATGTTTTATTATTAATTAATTCACGACTTATGTTATATTAAGTTGATTTTTTATTTTATTTTACCATTGTTGCTAAATTATTTAGTTTCATTTATTTAATAAATCCTAACCTCCTGACACGTTTCTTAAAATTAGGTTGCCTTATTAAAAAATGTCAAAGTTGCAGCAAATGATGGTTCAAATTAATTTGTATTTAACTTCTTATTCAAAATGTTCAGCTGGTTTTAGATGCCTGAGCTTTTGCAAATCTGTTACAGGTGTGTGCCTGTACAAGAACCAGTACTACAGACCAAGGCAGATCTGGTATGAAGGAGAGTGTGACGCTGTTTGCGTATGTGAAGATGCTGACACCAACCTTATCAACTGCAGGGATGTGTAAGTCAAGCTTTAGCCCAACAAAAAACGTTGAATTGTCATCTTATTAAAAAAATTATTAGTTAATGAAACTTAGTAGACAGAGATTAGTTTGTTTAGTGTGCTTTAATTTTTAATGTATTTTGGAAGGAAGGAAATAATTATGGTTATTACTATATAATCAAATGAAATGATTGTGTAAATATAGAAATAAGTCATCAGCACAAACAATTAAGACTTCTTATTATAGTCCTTGACTTTTACCTTAAATTCTGACCAAATATGTTGAATCACTAATTAAAAAACAAAACAAAAATAAATGAATGAATATACAAAGGTCAATTTTCATCATCATTCCCCCTCACTTTTATCAGGGTATAGGCTACACACAGGGTTTTTCCGCTTCAATCTGTCCTGGGACATCCTTGCCAATTCTGGCCATGTTTTTCCTGATCTTTTTTCTGTCTCTTTCCGCACATCTTCTCCATGTTTCCCTTGGCCTTCCCCATTTTCAGGTTCCTTGGGGGTTCCACTGTAGTGCCTGTCTGGCGATGCTACCGTAAAGTAAAAGGTCAAGTTTCACATTCCAAATCTTTCACAGTCTGACTTGATTGGAACTTCGTTCTGAAGGAACTTGAAGAACGCGCCACTGATTGCCTTTTAAGCTCAGATACTAAGCGGATCTCATTTCTCCCACAGTTGCCCCAAAGTGACAGCATCCCCAGGCTGTACACTGATCCAAGACCCGGCCAATCCCAAGTGCTGTATGGTGGAAGAGTGCCCACAACCTCCCACTCTGCAGCCTCCACATCCCGGCTACTACAGGCCCAAGATAAAGCCTCATGTTGTTTATGGAAAACCAGTGCCTTCTACATCTCTTATTCCAGGAAAAAATCCACCCCAGAAATTCAAAGGTCAGTCAGTGCCGTTAGATTCTCCAGAAATTATCTTTGTTGAATGTAAAAATTAAAGAGAAGAGGTGTTTGTGAAGATTATTCGGACCAGAGTGTAATGCCACTGTTGTTCGGACTATGGTTCTGTCACTATCAAGTACCATATGAATTAATTTATTAGCTTTAGTAATATCTAGTACCACCACCTGCTTTTGCAATGCCACAGTTGTGGACTTTGGTTCTGTCACTACCAAATATAGTATCTGCTTTTTCCTTCAATAACTTGTAAGGCTATAAACTTCATTTTTCTGATACACTGCAAAATTTAGAGAGTAAGCTGAAATAACATTTAGTGAATTCATCAGTAGGCATATACTTCATTTTTCCTCTCAATCCATTACTGATACGAAGAAAAGCATTCTTTTATTTGTTACTTATGTTAAAAGTATGAAGTAAGCATTTCTTGTGTTACACCACTGAGTATATCCTGCCTCTTCCTTCATTCTATCTTTAGATGTAGATGTCTGCATATCATAGTAATTCTCTTTCACACATTGCTTTAATATATTAAATTCATTGATGGGCATGCATTTCATTTGTCCACTCCTTTCTAAACCACTTTCTCACCAGGCTGTGTATATAAGGGTAACACTTACCAGAATGGAGCAACGTTCCAGGATGGATGCGACTACAACTGCCAGTGTATTAATGCCACTGCGGGCACCTACCAGTGCATCAACAGGTGAAATTCTCATCTTTCTTCTTAAATGAGCAATGGTTTGAGCCATTCAAAGATAGTATTATTTTAGGTAACAAAATAATTAACTTTCTTTGTCATTTAATGTTTTTGTCCTCGACACTGTGTCCTTAGAGCAGCTAATCTGATAGATCTATTTCTTCTTTATTTTTTTTTTATTCTGGTCAATAAAAGTGAGATAAAGGATCCCATGAAGAATTTACCTCCTTTCGTCAAATACAATTATCATGGACTTTAAATAATGGACTTTTTTACTTGAATGTTCAAGGATGAATTATTTACATAAGCACTCCTCTTAATTGGTTAACCTTGCACATATTTATTCCATGTTGTCCGTTGGTCCCCAGATGCCCACCTGTAATCCCCCGACCAGAGTGTGTAGTGGCAAAGGACCCCAACGACCCATGTTGTCAGGTCCTCTACTGCGACTTCCTTCATCCAAAGCCCTTCCCCACAGGCATCCCAGGCACAGTGGATGTTGTCCAGCCAGGCATGATCCCCACCATAGGCCCCTACCTGCGACCGGGCCAAAAGACTGGGGCTCCCCCCACAAAGGTTGCCGGACAGGTTTTGAAACCAAATCTCGGTGAGTTTACTTGGGGATGAAGTAAGAAAGGTGGTTGGGGAAAGTAGGAACCAACATGCATTAGTGACCATTTAAGTTTATCAAGTTGACTTGATTTGATTTGTAGCTTTGTTTTGTGTATTTTTTCTATAATCTTTTAGTTCAAATTGGACACCAGATTTCAGTACATATTGGAATTCAGTTTAACTTACGTAAAATAACCTGCAATGTAATCAAATGGCGACCATCAAGTTGATTAGGATCTTCAGCACATCAGTTTTCTTCGTCATGTCAGTTCTTCCCCGTTTCACATATTTTTGCTTTTGCATGTTTCACATATTTATGGTTTTTGCACGTTTTACATATTTATGCTTTTGTTGCTGTTACTTTTAGAGTTATCTGTGCTCACCAATGTAAGTTTGGGTCTCTTTTTTTCTATTTTTTGTTGTTGTTTTTTGTTGGTTTTTTTTGCTTCAAAGAATGTGTTGTTCTCATAATTCATGATTTTTTTGTCATCTTTGTTTTTCAAAGGATTTTGCCTGTATAATGGCGCACAATACCTTGAGGGTCAGTCATGGGAAATAGGCTGTCAACAGATCTGTACATGTGCCAATGCAAGTTCAGGCGCTGTCTCTTGTGTGGACAGGTAATTATTTAGATGATATATATATACAGTGAAACTCTGTTATAGTGAGAGCGGATGGCCCAGGCACATTTTCTTGCTATTGCCAAGTTCTTGTTGTTCCCAAATGACCAATTTACCAAGGGAAACAAAGGGAAATAATCTTGGCTTGCAATGTGATAGGGGTTGCATCACACTACGTGCAAGGCGAGAACACCAACGGCACCATGCGCACTCGAGCCAGATGAAGATGAGAGGGGGGAAGGGGAGAGGGGATTACACACCGCACAAGGGCGCGCCTTTCATTGTTTTTCTTTGTTACTGACCACCACGAGATGTGCCCTACCGGGAACTTGACAACGAGGTAGGGTTAGGGCAAGTGGCGAGAACTTTTGTGACCAGGAAGAATAAAAAATCTCTCGTTATTACCAAGATAATTATCCACTAACTGTCGTTAAACCCAATGGTTTATTCTTAAAGATTAAGAAGGATAAAAAACATTGATTGAAAAATGTCTCATTACTACAGTGTTCTCGTTATTACAGTTATCGTTATTAATGGACTGCACTGTATATATATATGAGTGCATATCCCTTTGAAACTCTGCAGGAAACTTCTTGCAAGATATTGTATTATTATTTTTTGTAAAGAAATCTTAGTCAGATTTGCAGGGGTAAGCGGTTATTCAATTCATATTAAAAAATGTTCCTATAGAGAGAGGGAACATTTATAAGGACAAAAAAAAAGAAAATTGAGGAATGAAATGGAAACATTTTTCTTTCATACTATTCTACTATACTTGGCAGACTTTAATTGTCATTTGCTTTCGAATGCTTTTGATTGTACATCTGTATAGCCTTCATTAAATTAGTATATAAAATAAAAGTTCCCTCAGAGAGGCTGTCAGGGCCATAGAGCCAGAGTTTATCATTGTGCTGGTAGTGTGGAAAGTGGAATCAGTGATTTCTAGATAATCTCCTAGACAGGAAACTAATTTCTCATAGGTTGACTTCCCCAGAAGAATATGCCAGTGTCCAATTCACACATAAATTGGTTACAAATACCGTTTTTCGCACAATGGTGGGGAGTGAAAAAGTATGTTACGTTTCTTTTGCAAGGACACAATACTGTCGCTACCCAAGTGCATGAGCCATGGATTAGGAGTTGAACACGCTAAATTATTCAGCACCTCTGCATCAAAATGAAAAGAAAATTCATTAGCCAGCGGCCCATTTTCATCATTGTTGTATTACATAATATTATTGCATTATAGAGTATAATTATTTCCCTTTTTACTACAATTATCTCCCTTTTTATCATTTCCACAAATGGTCTCCCCTAGGTGTCCCTCCTTCGGTGAGCCTGCCCCCAACTGTCAGCTGAGAACTAGCCCAAGTGACCCCTGTTGCCTTGTTCAAGACTGTGCTCCATCCTTCACTGACCCCATCTTTGAGGTGACCCCTAACCCCCATGCCCTACCTACTCCTTCTTATGGACCAAATATTGTGAAGCCAGGGGAAGTGGTCATTAAGCCTGGAAACCCTGTCACTTATATAAAGACGATCAACAAGCCCCCAGTGCAGGGATCGCATGGAGGAACCAGTAACGTCTATAGAAGTGCGTTGAGTTATCTGTCTGTTTTTCTGTCTGTCTGACTCTCCATTAATGTTTGTCTGGAAGATATGAGGAAATATAATTTTTTTTCCTGTATCATAAAATGTGTGTAATAAGAAAGACATTTTTTTAATGGTGAATCCAACAAGCTTATAAAGTTGAAGTGACAAATTTGATGAATTTACATGCTACCTGAAAATAACATCAATGCACATTATTAACAGTGAAGATGATTGTTCTATTCTGACAGCTAAGTGTGTCATAGAGGATGGCAGGCTGTTCAGTCAAGGAAGTTCATGGGAAGGAAACAATGAACAGTGTGTGTGTATTGACGCATCACAGAACAAAGTCCAGTGCACTCAGAGGTAAACTATTATAAAGTGGGTTACTTCTACTGCTGCTGCTGCTGCTGCTACTACTACTACTACCACCACCACCACCACCACTGCCGCCACCATAGCCATCACCACCACCGCCACTGCTGCTGCTACTGCTACCACTACTGCTGTTACTACTGATGATGATGATGATAATGATAGTATAATAATAAAATAGTAATAAAATAAAAATGTTAATAATAATAACAGATCTAGTATAATAATAATAATAATAATAATAATAATAATAATAATAATAATAATAATAATAATAATAATAGTAATAGTAATGAAATAATAAATTAGTAGGCTACTTCATAGACCAAAAAAAAAAGGAATAATGTTTTGGCTTACATAGATACCATATATAACATATTACAATATACAAAAACAGCTTACAGGGAAGCAATGGAAGCACTTTTACAACAATGCACTGTGTGATCATTGTCTATGTCTCCATTGCTGTAGACTCAAAACGTCTATACGCACCTATAGATCATTATAATCAGTAGTGTAGGGCACAGTCTTTAGGGAAGTCTTTTCACAGCAGAGGCTAAAAAGTGCCAGCAAACAAAAGGCCCAATGAGGTTGGCTGCACTTATCCTGTCAGTGTTGCATAAATTTCTATGACTTGACTTGATTTCTTTGTTTAGCGTCAGTTTTCTAGTCCTGTTGCTGTCAGGTCTGATATCGCTGACGGAATAAATTTCTATGGCTGAATCTTTACACTATTTATAGTGATGCACAGTGTTTGACTCTTTATTTCAAAACTCAACGAGTCCAAAATGAAGGTTAAGAACATTTTTGTAGCTGTTGTGCCAGACACCTTTGACATGTAATTGATCTCCAACTCCTTCTATATTTATAACTAGATATGACTCCTAAAGATTTGTCAGCGAGGAAATATGCATTTCAATATATTCCGTAAGGATAAAATAGTTTCCATACCATCAATACTCAAACTCTGGGCCTGATGACAGCAAGTCCTATGTAGGCAACTTACTATTCTTCACCATGCTCGGGCTGGGAGAAAGAATTGTTTATTTTTTTTTAACCTGCAACATCGTTTTTTACAAGAAAGATTTTTGTGAAAAAAAAACAAGCTCGATGGTTTGAATTGAATGCTAATGTAAACTTAACACTGCTTGTCTCACAGTATGTCTACAGGATTTCAATCCTCTTACAAAAAAAGTAGTAAGAACATGTAGTAGTAAGTAAAGTTCGTTTAAGGCCAATGAGGCCCATAGAGCCAGAGCTTATCCCGGTTTTGGTAGCTTGAAGTGGAACATATGATTTTTACTTCATCTCCTAAACAGGACGCTAGTTTGTCGTAGGCTCACTTCCACAGCAGAATATGCCGGTACCCAATTCACACCTGGGCGGGGAGAGAGAAAATGATGTAAAGTGTCTTTCCCAAGGACACAACATGGTCACCTCTCGGATTCGAACCCTCGATGCCACCACACCACCATGAAAAAAGTATTATTGCATTAATTTATGCTCATTTTGTCACAGGTGCGCTCAATTTTACTACCTGCCAGATGTGTGCAAGACTGTGGAAGATCCTCACAATCCACCGTGCCTGCTTGCAGTGTGCCCCAGTACTGATGTGGTCACACCTGTGCAGGTGACCCCACCTTTACCTGTGACCACAAGGAGCACTGCTGCCCCTCTGACACCTCTAGTGCCGCAACAACGTAAATAGTTTCCTCAATCTGTTTGTCTGCTTCTGTCTATGAGTCTGTCTGCCTCTCTGCTCTCTCTCTTTCTCTCTCCAGCTCACCAGTTTCCTCAATCTGTTTGTCTGCTTCTGTCTATGAGTCTGTCTGCCTCTGTCTTCTCTCTCTTTTTATCTCTATCTCACCTTTCCTCCCTTCCTCTCTCTCTGTCTTAGTCTCTGTCTCTCTTTTTCTCACTGTGTACCATACAGTTTATGTCTCTCCATGTCTTTGCCCTATGTGTAATCCTCTTATCTTCATATGTTCCTCTTATCATTTTACTTTGTATCCTAGTCTCTGCTGTGTCATCATGTTGTTCCTTTTGTGAACCGTCATTATGATAATGATGATGATGACATGTCTTTGCCCTATGTGTAATCCTCTTATCTTCATATGTTCCTCTTATCATTTTACTTTGTATCTCAGTCTCTGCTGTGTCATCATGTTGTTCCTTTTGTGAACCGTCATTATGATAATGATGATGATGATCATCATCATTGTTATATTACTATTTGCTTTTTTGTACTTTTGACTTGCGACCTGTCTCATTATCTTGCAATAGTTTGTTGTTTTCCTGTTTGCTCTCACTTTATTATTATTTCTTTTCGTGAATGCTCCTTATCAAATCTGTTGATCACATTGTATTCAATGGATTAACTTCTTTTTCTATTAATTCCTTTCTTTCTGACTTTCTTATTTATATTATGTCTTTCACTGTGTGATGTCTCTGTCACGAACTTGTCTTCATTCAGTCACTAGGACCTTTTGAAGAAGTGAGACTATTTTTATCTGCAAACATTAATGTTTAGACATATATTTTTGCCACAGCTACTTGTGTGTACAGTGATGGCACCACATATTTCAAGGGTGAGACATGGACTGATGGCTGCTCCAAGTGTCGCTGTGTGGAAGCCATTGGAAACAACTACCAGTGTACCCGAAGGTGAGGGCTAGATGTGCCTTTTTTATGGTCTATTTGAAGTAGAGCAATTTCTTTTTTATGACCGTACATTTCGCAATGAAGAACTCCATAAGAAAGCAGGTACGGAAGCAATCACCACCCAAGTCCAGAGAAGACGTTGGAAGTGAATAGGGCATGTGCTCCGCCAGCAAAATACAGCTCCCTCCGGAGTTGCCCTACAATGGACCCTAGATGACCAAAGAAAAAGAGGTCGTCCCAAGGAAACTTGGAGGAGAACTGTGCAGACGGAGATGAAAGAGAAGGGTTGGACTTGGAGCTGCTTAGAACAAGTTTCAGCCAATCAGCATCAGTGGCGAGCTCTGGTGGAAGCCTTATGTGCTATTTAGTACAAAGAGGGTTAGATAGATGACATTCCGCAGAGTCTTTCTTTTTACTAATTTTGCTTGATGTGAATGGCATTCTGTTGTTTGTCTTGTCTGAGCTGTGAGTTACTTTGATGGCATTCTGGTGTCTGTGTCCTTTCAAACATGTGGAGTGAGATCTAATTTCTAAAAATCCTTTCCGAAAGGGTTTAGGAGAGAGATTTCTGGTGGACTCAAAGGGACAGCAGCTGATGGCCTACACCCCAGATGAACTGATGAATAACAAGAAATTCATTTTTTTTGCAACCTGATCTCAGGTCTAAGCCTTGTTCATATGGTTGTCAGCCAAAGCTTGCAGTCACTTTTTTAATTTAAATGTTTTAATTCTGGTTTTTATTTTGGAGCTTCTGTCATAATGAAAATTTGCTTAGGATTCCTGAAAGTCATTAACTTGATTCATTTTCTTTTTTTTTTTTTTTTAGAAATAGGAGTATTTTTTCGTAGCAAAAAAATTTTTAAAAATTTGATTCATTTTCACAATTATGTTTATTGTGAATCCCTGGTCTAGCTGTCCTCTGATCAAAGACCTGCCCAGCTATTGCACAATGGCCATTGACCCTGATAACAGCTGCTGCCAAAAACCGGTGTGCCAGACTCCAGATGGTCAAGTCCTGTTTCCCATCATCCCAGATCCTATTACGAAGCTGACGCCTAAGTTTGATCCAACAGCTACCAATGTTGTGCCCATCATTGTCCATCAGATCATCAACGGCAAGGGAAATCCTGCAAATGTGAGCCCGTCTTTGCTGCAGCAGTATGGAGGCAGGAGTAAGTAGAAACAGGGGATAGATGTGTTTGTGCGCGTGTGTGTGTGTGTATGTGTGTGTGTGTGTGGGGGGGAGGGAGTAGATAGAGATAGATGACAGTGGAGAATGATGTATGGTATTTGAAAAGAAGGAAGAATGGAGTCAAGAAGGACTTTAAAAAAAGTATGAAAAACATGAATGGAGAAACAATTTGTTGTCTCATTCTAGTAATGTTTGCTGTCCAAAATAAAATTGTAGATATAATGTAATGCTATTTCGATTAGGTGCAATGTGTAACATCATGTTAGAGATAGAATTCTAAATAAATCATGGGGTTATTGTTCTTTGTACAACATTGAAGACAAAGTAAATCATTAAATTAAATTAAAGTCAAATAATTGAAAGATAGATCAAATGGTGTTACAGCTATTTATAGAAGTCCGAATGTGTGCACAGTAATGTTCATTATCATCTTCGTCATCATCATCATTGACCCTCACCCTTATCAGGCTATAGGCCACACACAAGGGATTTCCACTTCATTTTGTCCCGTGACATCCTTGCCAATGTTGGCCATGTTTTTCCTGATCTTTCTCTATGTCTTTCCACACATCTTCTCTATGGTCTTCCCCATTTTCGGGTTCCTTGGGGGTTCCACTGCAGTGCCTGTCTGGTGATGCTACCTGGTACAATAATGTTGAAGAACAGAAAATGTGTGTATAAAATGGCTAACGTGTTGCTGTTTCATTCAGATGCCTGTGTGTACAAGGGTGAACTGCATCGTCCTGGTGATATGTGGCAAGATGGCTGCTTATTATCATGCACCTGTGAGAAGGAGGCCGGCGGAGCATACACCTGTGTTGACATGTAAGTTTCATGCCCTTGTCCAAGATTGTAAGGGGAGTACATACACCTTTGTTGACAAATGAATTGTTTACAATACTTTGAACTGAACTGTTGTGACATGTAAGCTTTGTTTGTCTGCAACAATTATTCATGGAACGCAATTTGAAATCTTGTAGATGTGCAAGTTTTGAATATTTATCAGACAAAAGATCATGAAAAATTCAGAAAAAAAAATTAAAGTTACGGTTGAAAGGACATCTTAGTCACTAAAGCACTGTATTTGGAATTGTGTCCATTTTCTGTCTTTTGACCATCATCTGAAATATTGTCTATAAAGTTTGTGAATTTTTGATTAAATCTTTGCAAGTTGAAAATGTTTTGGATTTAGAAAAAGCAGTGAGGGGAGAGTAAGGTTCAAGCTATCCTGAAGTTTGACGAGTGAAGATTCTTTGTTTGTTTGTTTTTTTTTTTCAGCTGCTTCAAGATCTAAGCTTTACTTGATACAGCATTCACTTAATTTACAATTTACAATAAGTTGTACATACTGTCGTAGACTGCCAAATCCAACCCTCCTTCAATCACGTTTTATTTTTTTTTTTTTAATTAAGTCCACTCATTTGCTTTTAACTTGTATGATGTACCATTGCAGCATGTAGACATTTACATGTCCCCATATTCACTTACATTTTTCATTGCACTTGCATCATAGCACTTGAACACTCATTAAAATTCTTTATTTTGGATACCTTCTACAGATGTGGCATTATGCCTCCTGTGCCCAGCTATTGTCGCAAGGTAAAGATCCCAGGCCAGTGCTGTGAGAGCATGACGTGTGATATCCCCAAAGTGGGCCGGTACAACCCTAGTTTTCCGGTTACCTTTGTGAAACCTGGTCAGATTCCCCAGGTAGGTTTTCTCATTGTCTGACTGTTTACCCATAAGTTCCATGAAATTTTTAATAATGTTATTGACAAAATTCTGTACGGAGTTTATTTTCATCTGTTGGTAGATAGATATGCATTTCTGTAAGTGTATTGCTTAATCATTTCTTATGTTCTCTCTCTTTTTTCTTATAAAAAATTAAAAATACTTTAGCTTTTATCCATTTCCAGTTTTTTGTCAAATCATCTCTCTGTTTGTATTTATCTGTCATCTGCCTTTTTCTCTCTCTTTCTGTCTCTCCCTCGATCTCTTTCCCTCTTTCTTTTCCTCTCTCTCTCTCTCTCTCTTCTCTCTCTCTCTCTCTCTCTCTCTCTCTCTCTCTCTCTCTCTCTCTCTCTCTCTCT
>JBDFRD010074844.1:0-13941 GCA_039654405.1 Bullina lineata
ATTATATTTGAAAGCCGTTTATCGAGGCCCTCGAGTTTTGGAGCTTCGGGCTTCAAGCCCCACTGTCTAGGCTGCTGGCATACTGGGTATGAATAATCCGACCCTTAAAGAGCATTGCCTGTTCGCTTCATGAAACAAAATTGAACTTTATAGCTGAGGGCGACACCAACTTGTCTGTTGCTTGCTTTAACAGTTCAACTGTGGGCACACTTTATTAAATTCCCTTATGTGTCTTTTTTCATATTCTAGTATAAAATTCCTTCAAGGCCTATAAAACCACACAGCAGGTTCCGTAGATCCAGGTGGAACGGGTACTTTTTAGATCTCCCAGGCAGGACACTGGTCTGTCTAAGTTTACTCTCCGGCCGAATATGCCTATACCCAATTCTCACATAGATGAGTACAGGAACAAAGGCACAACTCGGCTAGTTAGATTCGAACTCAGGAGGTGGAAGTTCAACGTGCCAACCATTCAGCCATCACGTCACCGCTTTTTATGCTAAAGGTTATCTTCGTGTACAAGCACCACACTGAAGCAGGTTAAATATATACGTTATTAATAGCACATAGGCTTATTTACATACATTGTACACGTACTTGTGAATTCGTGTGCCTGATGGCCTACTGATATTGCATTTGACTCTCTCTCTGTCTCTTTGTGTGTGTGTGTGTGTACACATAAGATCCACCAATAATGCCATGTTCCTACTAAGATACCGACTAGAAGATGGATACATTGTACATTTTGTATTAAAATCATGAATTATCTACATGATATGTTGTCAATGAAGCCTTTTATTTCAAAGTTATGAGAATAAAGCAAGCTTCTTTTCCTGTGACTGTCATTAGGTAAGGATAAGAGAAAGACCAGTGTGTACAGGGCATTATGGCTCAATGATTAGGGCGTTGGACTCCCACTCCCAGGATTCCTGTGTTCGAATCCCGACGGCAACAGTGCTGTATCTAGAGAAACGACATTAGATGCATTTTCATTTCCCTGGTGAGAATTGGGTACCGTTTGAGAAATAAACCAACGGCGTCCTGTCAAGTGATGTACTAAAAAGTACACGTATAACTACTATCATCTCGCTACTGAAACTGGGATGCAAGCTCCGATTTTTGTTGGGCTTTATTGCCTGCTAGGAACTTTACTTGCTATTTCCTGTATAAACAAAGTACGCGTCTTGTATGATCTTGTCAGGAACTAAAAGTAGCTTGAAACACGCTTAATTTTTATGAAGCCTTAACACATTGGTTCGTGACGAGTGTTTGGGAACATCCCTTGAACTTGAATGAAGTAACCCATCCAAGCACTCTCATCATTTCTTCTCTTACAGTTTATTCACTGGCCCCCTTCCTTTTTTTTAAAGACTTCTTTCCACGCACTCACACACACACACACTCGGCGGCACGATGATCATTTGCATCAGGATTTTCCTTTGTTCTTATGATCAGACAAGGATCCCTCTGCCTATCATACATAATATGTTAATGTGAAAACCCATAATAATGTATCCCATGTTGGAAGAAATAAAGTGTTATTCAAACTCAAATCATTGTGTTTCCGCCACCTTCACCCCGCGTACAAGGCGAAGGCATTAGCGTTTGTGTGACTATAAGTGTGACTTCGATTTTCTCACAAAGGCCAGCGGTGGCAGCAGCACAATGCGCAAAGACAGGTCAACACGAATGAAAATCTGGTCACATAATGCAGGAAAGCACACGGTGATTTGTTTTACTGAAAACGAAAAGTTCGGTTTTTAATCAACTCATGTACAAACCTTACATTACAATTAACTGGATGCTCTGAAATGAACTTGCACGATTTGCCCTACGATGACATGTTCAGAAAAAAAGAACATTACTATAGGCCTGTAACGTTCATAATGTTTTATTATAACAATGGGAGACTCATAGATTATTATCTTCACATAAAAAGCCTTTACAGTTCATCGTTACATCATGTTTTTACACGGCTCACCCTGAATAGAACCGACAGTTGTAGCATGAAAATCGTTTGAATTGTATTCTAGGGGTTTTGAAGAGAAGCAGCATAGTATAGCATTTCTGTAAAGAAAAGAGAGAAATCCATTTTCCCTTTCTTTTTTGGCTGTTTTTCTTAATCTGTAGCCTAATACTAGTCTCTCTGAACCTCGTAGGCATTGTGTAAGCGTACATAAAGTGAAACTCAACTCAACTCAACATTTTGAAATCTGGCTCGGTAAAGGCTCCAGCATATCTGAGATGAAGTGATTCTACCACTGAGTCAATGTCAGAAATTGCATTGAAGCATTCCAACTGTGAGAGACGCCCGAAAGCAATTATATTCTTTTTGCTAGACTGAAAGCAAGCTTTACACAATTTTGCTGGAGATGTTCAAAAAATATTTTACTTATGGTAGTAACACAGACAGGGTCGGAAAAAAGGGTCCAGCAAACAACTAGAAAATAATATGCTACCTCCTGGCCTACTGAGGACATCTTTTCATCAAAACACTGCAAAACGTATAATCCTGTTCTAATCTACATTCCAACGCACATTGAAGCCATCCTTACACCAAGCTAACAACAGGAAGAAGATGGACTTAGCTTAAGCTCTACTACAAACTGGAGGGAAAATAACATACAAGCACTGTGATTACATGACTGACATGACAAGAAATGAAATGATAATGACGGGAACGATGAAATCAAACCTTCTTCACTAATTTTAATGTACATGGCTGTCATTCATATCAAAACAACCAACTGGACAAACAAATGGTAATAGAAACAAATTGGGACTGGGCGAGTTTGTGGAAAAAAAAAGAGAATGAGAGGGACTTCAGCCAAAAAAAAAAAAAATGGAAAAAACATGGGTGCCTTCATATGAGATGGAATAATGGACAAAACTTGCATATACACAGGTTTAAAAAAAAGCGCAAAAATGTACCAACAAAGCAAATGCTGTTGATGTTCACGGACAATAAACAATATCACTCACAAGAAAAGTAAATGAATACTCGTACAATTTTGTTCAATTCTCACTTGAGGCAAAATACTTAGAAACTAACCCTTGTTTCAGTGGATTTTCCTTCTGACACCAACAGCTGCTTGCTTTTACACACGCCACTTTGTTTTCTTCATAACAAAAAGGAAATATACCCCATTACGTCATTACTGTTGTAAAAATGTTACAACATAGTTTCATAATGGAATTTGTTTTGACGTTATTTAACTATTATTTTTGGGTGGGCAAACGAAATTACTGGTTATATTATTAAAAAAAGAAAAACAACCAATAAGGTGCACCACTTATTCTACAAACAATAATATTAAGTATCAGATATATATATATATATATATAATATATGTTGATCTATATATATACGAATAAACGAGTGAAAACCTGGCAGGTAATTTTTAAAACATTTGTATAAAGTGGTCAACTACAATGGTGTTAGCCATTCAGTCAAATTTTACTGAGAAATTACAACTCTAGAAAAAAGCTTGGAACGTCAGTCTTAACTTCCTAAAAAACAACAACAAATTTAGATCAGTCTCTTTACAGGCAAATTTTGCACAAAATTCGCACTTTTAGAGAAGTTTCATTTAAGATTCATGTTCATTTTCACTTTAACATTTATTCTACACGTGATGGCTTATTACAAAGAGGATTAAAAAACAAAACTTTTATAGGTCCTTCCTTATGCAGTGTTGTTCAAAATGTGAAGATAAAACAAAGGGAAAGAACGGAACTGGACATGACATGACACTCCAATGAAATCCAATGCAAAAAAACAGCCAAGTTTAAAACTATTAAAATGCCCATTCTCAATTTCAAAGTGATGCACAGCCTAAGGCCAAACTCCCATTCAATCTGACATTGGAAAGTAATTGGAACTTCACAAACCTTAGATCATATACAGTTTATACATGTACCTAGTTTTTACTTCACAATTACAATGTATTGGCACTACTGAGTCTTTATCCCTTCCATATATAGTGCTGATGCTGACATATCATAAAAAAGAAACATTGCATTTTGGACAATAAAGACAAGCTAAGGAGATAACTTTTATTTGAAATACTTTCATTATAAAATTAAGGAGATATTGCTTTTTGTTTCCATTGATCTTCGTCAAATAACTTGAAAAGCTATGCAAGCAACTTTCATTATCAGCCTACATTACACTTCTTCCACAATCTGAAAACTTGAAAAATAAAAAACCTTACATTCAGCACACCAATGTCTTCCTTTAGGTTCTCTTCAACCAGACAATTTGATTGTCATCAGGCTATTAAATACATTTTCAATGCTTTGTTCTTTTTTAAAATCACTAGGATGCCCTACAATTTTGAACTTAAGTCTGACTCCAGTTAACTTATTTGATATCTCTTCTGTTACTTCTACATATTATTATCAGCGATAAGATTTTTCTTTCTACAAATCCTATCAATCCATGAAGTTTAAACAAATTAGATATAGGTCTGCATGACCTTTTTGACTTTGTAAAATTGGAATTTTTTAAGAGAAATATAATTCTACATCTGGATTTATCCTAAACAATTTAGTAAAAAAAAATGTATACATGTGTTATAAAAAATCTTTCCCTAAAATGGCACAAATTCTACACATATTCTAAGCTACATTTCTGTGACCTTTTAATACTCTTATACAACACGCTGAAGACCAAATGCATGATTTTTCATGTATTAATGCCGCATACATAAGAAACATTCAACTGGACAGTGAATGAAAACCACTTTTGAAAAAATATCTTCTCTGGCATTGAAGACACAAGTCCAGAAGTATGGCTTTAATCAAGACACCGAAAAATGACAAAAATTTCTCAAATTTGCTTTGGGATATTAAACTACAGCTTTATTCTGTCTGTTCTGATTATTCCATTCACAATGTGGTAGACTCACTAAACAAAGAATTACAAAGCAGCACATTCACACATTCAATCCCAGTCTGAGAGAGAAAGAAAGAAAGAGAAAAAAAGACAGACAGAGACGTTAGCACAAACTTATTTCGATCCTCACAGAGGTCAACTGAAAATAGCGTGTCCAAAATACATTTCTAGAAAACTGGTCTTATATAATCAGTCATCACAATAATGACATGAAAACTAAATAAATTGTGACATAAGGAAAGGGCTCTGGTGACTTTGTTAATGCTAAAATAGAATAACAAAAAAAAATTTAAACAATACAAATATACATTGTGATACAGCATGCAAAACAAGACTGACTATAGCAGCATGACGAGGGCAATACTGAAACTGATCAAAAGTAACTCTAGAGCTCATTTCAGGATTTAAAAAAGTTTGTCTAAAATAGAAAATCACATATCACTCAGTCTCAAAACGTGGTGTGAACTGTGCCTGCATATTTTTCCGCACAATATAAAAAAAATGACAACATTTTGTTGTATGAGTACTGTGAAGTTTTTCAGTGTTTTCATCAATGAAATACACTCTTAACGGGTCGAGAAATGTCTTCAATATTTAATGCACACATACTTTATTTGAGATGAAGTTCTCATGATCATATTGCTTGTAGAAGCGTGGTTATCTTTGCAATGAATGGTTTATTAGCAATACATCCAAGTCTTCAACAGCAAAAAAAAGGAGACAATACCAGGGAAATGTTGAACGATATGCAATGTGCTATACTTTTCGCAATGTTCATTAGATCATTTTAAAGATTACTGAGACATTACTTAATCAGTCATCCATTCTAAAGGGTGCGAGCAAAGAGCAGACGAGAAACTTCAAATTATCCTTTAATCCATAAATTCAGTTTCTTCAATGAACAAACAAGATACCCTATGGCTTTTTGTAATGAAATTCAACATTTTCCACCTTAGATAAAAGAGACTGAGTCATATGCTTTTCTGGCTCTTCTCAATGCACAAATCACACGTTTGAATTCGTTAGAATTTTTTGTTTTTATATACAGCCCTAGTCAAACTAATTCATCAAAAGAATGTTGCAGCTGACCCTGCTAATACACTGGACACATCTCCAAGTAAAACAGACAAATTCATGGAAAGACCTCATCTATCAAAGCATTTCTGGGAGAAGGAAGATGTCCCCTACTCCCAAACAAACAGCAAAAACAAACAAACAAAAAGCAACTACCGAAGCTCATCTCCATAATAAATATGTTATATCCCTGCCTCGTGAGAGGTGGATTAATTACATTAAATAATGAAAGAAAAATTATAAACATTACTATTCACATGATGGAAGATTAATTCAATATAACAAGACTGCTCAACTCTTGCCTGGATGGACAGCAAATTTTGCTTACTAGACTGCATGGGCTGTCAATAAGTTTTCATCTTTACACTTGCGCCTTGTAAGCAGAGGAGAACCACTACAGGAGATGATAACCAACTCTCGCAGCGTACAAAAAAAAATCAACAAGAAAGACGCACACTTGCACACAAATGTAGGAGCAGAGGAGTGGGACGCACACTCACAGATCAACAGATTCCCTTGAGAGCTGTTTCAAAATTCATATCAAAACATAGCATGTTCCTCAAGACCACATATTTGCTTCAGAAAGGACAGTCCTATGAAAACAGCTGTGGCTAACAGAAATTCATGTCAACAGTTTCCACCATCCTGCAGTAATATTGTTCACTCATCAAACATGCTTCATTACTTTCTCACCTTCGGATGACATTTATTTTTACACGAGTCAAATGGCATTCACCTAAATATTGTGGAGCAAGAGGGTGTTATTAATAACTGCAAATTCACCACAGTCAAAAACCTAAAAATCAAGGTCTAACACAGAGAATATACACATCTTAAGTTGTCAAAATCGCCACTGGTGTGACAAAAGATATGGAAACTGCAAACCAAGTCAATGAAATCACAGACTTCAAAAAAAATTCAAACAGAGTACCACTTTTGTCATAGCAACCAGCTTCCATCTCCTTGCCTTGAGTAGAGTAGAACTTGAAAAGATCTTCACCTGCATCTTCTTGACAGACTTGCTGAGCCCCTTCCTTTAGTAATTTGTTTATTCACAGCAACTTAATCACCGACTGTTTTCTACATGACAGAAACATGATCATTGTGCGGTAAAGATGAAATGTAACGATTACTTTAAAAGAAAAGTACAATTACGATAATAATTATAGTAATAAAACTAATAATAATAATAAGCTATGTAGAAGTGAATTAATGCTAAAATTAATTCAAAGACTCACACAGTCTTCTAAGAATTATAATATATTATTATAATAAAAAAAAAATCACTCAACGAAACACAACCATCTGTGAACATTGAAATTTAATGAAGTATTTTCGCTTTGTTAAGTTGTCACACAGCATACACATATACAGATATACAAAGAGTCCTCTTCAACATTGTAAGAGGCATTGTGCTTCACCAGGTCTTCTAAAATGCATTCACTCTACAGTATACAATCAAGAAAATATTTTTTTTTCAGGGGAGGAGGGGGAGAGGAGGAGGAGGAGGAGAACAGGTGTTTTTTGTTGTTGTATTTTTCCATTTATAAAATCAGCTTTACAAACTCACAATGTAACTGTAATGTACATGAATGTACAAAACTTGTGATATGTGGTGCTGCCAAACTAAACAGAAAAGAATGACAGGGGGTGAGGGAGAGAAAAACAATGACAAACTGAATGAATTCTAAAGAAATTTAATCAGACAGTAATCAGACAGTAAGTTCGGACATTTCCATTGAACATGGAATATTATGGGGGGACATCTAGTCAAACAATCCTTTCATAACCAACCCTGCAGATATCATGACAAAATGCATTTGATATGCTATTTCTTGTACTTCAGCATCACAGAAATACAAGTTTCCAAAAGGATATTGGAACAAAAGCTCTTGTTATCAAAACCGTTAGGACTAATCTGTATATCAGCAAGCCATGAATAGTTATGCATACTTTAAATATATACCTCAAATAAAAATAATGTACACCAAAAAAAAACAAAAAAAAAAAAAAATCTAGCAGCAGAGCAGGTCAACATTAATTTGTGTGCAAACGTGTTCAGAATCATATTCCCACTAACTACCTTTTTCCCACAATTTCCAGTGAATCCAATTTTTACTATGAGGAAAGCCCCCCCAAAAGTTTCATGTCTCATAAAGCAGAAAAAAAAAAAATAGGGACAAATGCACAAAAACTCTAAAATTATTTGAAAAGAAAAGTTTTAACAAAATAATCTCACCAATTCTATGTGTTCAAGTACCTAAGGCCATGATTTCATGTTCACAAACATATAAACCATAAAATGTTTGAAAAATAAAAATAACGTGATGGACTTATTTCTGTACCCCCTGTTCTTATTTATTCACATCCTACTCTTTTATTTCACTTAGGAAAGTCGAAAGCAAAAGAAACCAAAAAATTAAAGTAGAACTGGATTAAAAACTTCAAAAATTAAAGGCTGATGGCAAATCAGACAAAACCATAACACAAAAATTCCACCGTTAACCACAGTCTTTTCATTAGCAGATGTCCCAGCATAATACAGATATGAGTGAAATATAAGTATAACCAAAGAAGCAAAACTGGTTACCCAATTTGATATCACTCTTTCACAAAACAGAGGGGAAAAGCAGAATTTCTTTTTTTTTTTTACTTTTTTTTTAATCTGCAGGATATAAACATATTGCTTTTCATGTAACAATTCTTGTCAATGAAGAACAAAGAAATTGATAAACACTTATTATAAACATCACAAATGATGTTACACCAATACTGGTCTTAACAGAAGTTAAATAACATGTAAAAATGTTTTAAAATGCCCACTCCTAGGATGTCACGAGGGCAAGCAAGTGAATTTTTCGTGAAATACAAAGAACGTCACCATAAACAAGAGAAGATGGCAGCATATGATTAAAAAAAATAATTTCAAAATATTGGGTGCAGCGCAGAATTCGTTCCTTTGTGTTGTAATGATTCTATTTTCAAACAAAGCAAGGACACAACTTTTTAAAAAATCCATGATTATGAATGTTTCTTCCATGCACTAGCAAATGTTTTTATCCACATATATTTAATAAAGGATACATAATCACACTCTTGGACAGCACACACGCACACAAATGAGTGATATAGTAACGGGTATCAGTCAATCGTTCATTTTTCCAAACTCACCAAAGCACACACATGCACAAAGGGAAGGCATAAGCCTTTAGTGTTTTTGGCACAGGGGTCACTATCTGAAGCAGCTGTGGATACATATGCACGTATATTATAGGCTTAGTTGAATCCCAAAAAGGTTTATGTTATCATCAATGTGTATGTGAACATAATTCTTAAAAAAAAGTATGAAAAAATATAAACCGAAAAAAAAAAAAGCAATGCGGGAAAATGTATCCAAAACACACACAAAAAGTAATATACTATTAAAAAAAAAAAAAGAAAGAAACCACAAGAATCTTCGTCTTCATTATTAGTATTTATAATATTTATAATTATGATGATAAAATAAATATTTAACAGTCAGAGCTCAAAGCCTCTCACACCGCCATGACACTTACACAGATCAAAGATGTTAAGATTTCTTGTTTTTCTTGCTATTCATTTCCAACCGATCCAGCTTCTTCCACAGCTCTTCACGGTCTTTCTCCTTTTTCTTTTCCCTGAAAAACAAATTAAAGGACATGTCAACAAGTTTCTTCACAAGGAATTTCCAAAACACCCTTTTTTTCAGACGAGATGCGTTTGACATGGCCATCAAAATCATTTTTAAAAAATGTCAATAAAAGAATGATTCAGATAAATTATTCAATTTTCTCAGAAGACGGGTATGTAAATGAATACATTCAAATGAAGACATGATTCCCCGGCTTTTTCATTGAACATCACATACTTTTTCATTTCACTTGTTTTTTAAAGCTTTAAAAATAGACTCTAACTAACTAAGTTTGCATGTCTTAGTGAAAGCGTTCTAAAAAAAAGAATGCACATAAAGAGGGATTGAATGAGCAAGTACAAACAAAATAAAAGAGAAAATCCTAACAAAACAATAACAGTAATAATAATTATTATTTTATGATTAACTTATGAAATTATTTTCTTTGGAAGAAGAAACTATCACAGAGAAAAAGTAAAAATAAGATTAAATGCACTTTATCGTAAGACATTATTAATGTAATGATCAAAAAGAGAAAAAACATGCAATTTTGCAGCACTTACACATGATACATAAGACCAGATCCCTATCAATTGTCTGAGCTACCAAAAACGATTTACGTCAAACTTACTTCTGCCTTTCAGACTTGTAATTGGCAGTCAGCTCGTCAAACAGCTTGCTGTTCATCTCCATGAATGTCTTGAGCACGTTGTAAACCAAGGCTACTATAGTCTGGTTCCAGTGCTCTTTAGAGATGCGGTACAGAGCAGGGAACATGATGGGGAGCACTACGTTAGAGTTCTCCTCAATCAAGTTCATGATGTACTCATTATTCCAGAAGTACAGAGCCCTCTCTGCCACCTGGAATATGAACTCAGTTTAAGCAAAAAGCAAAGAAACTTCATAATCAGCTTAGATTTAGAGGAAAATTTCAATCAAATAGAAAAAATAAAGTCTTCAAATTACACACACCGGAACCCTTTTATTTATTTTATTTATAAAGACCGTATTTTTTTTTCTCATTTTCCACCATTTTGTTTGTCATTTGGGTTCTGAGAAAATTTTAGTCTTTACCAATTTTGTTTGAATTTGATTACACCTAATCTCGTCAAATCATGAAAAAACGAGACCTCAATATTGTGCAACTTTCTCCGGTATCACTCATAAATTATCCTTTAACAAAATTTTGAAAAAAATCTGGTTCCACCCCATGTTCTTTCAATTTCTTGGAAAATATGTATCTATTCTCATTAACACTTGATCACTTACTTGAAAGTGTGGACTTGAGACACATTTAGCAATCTGTCTGAAAAGGTCTTCTTGAATTCGCTGAAACTGAGTTGGTTCAATCACATCCAGAATCTCTTCCACTTCGCCTAAGAACATAACCTGAAAATCAAAAGATAGCCCTTGCTATTATATGAATACAAATGAATTCTCTTGATAAAAAAAGACAATTGCTGGAAAAAAAAATACAAACTACATGTATTAATAATACACCCAGAGTCATGTTCCAAAGAACAGCAGCTTATTACAATTCATTGAAAAAAATCTTGTACATTATTCATTCTTTACTTAAGTGATCAGCAAATAGATTAATAAGGGGTTTATTCATTCATCTAAAATGAAAATTTATCACATAATTTAGTTCAACCATTTTGCTCACCACCTAGTAACTAAGTAATAACATTTCTCCCTTTTCTGACAGCAAACCAGGCTTTGTTTTGATGATGTGTAAGTAAGTACTAAAACCAACGTTACTAGTGTAGAACTATCTAGTAAGTAAATTCCTTCTTGGCCTTTGAGCCAACACTGACCTTTGTCCCGGTTTCAATAACATGAAGCAGGACAGATGATACTAGATCACCTCTAAAATCGACACTAGACTATCATGTTACTGCTTCACACAAATTGGCAAGAAAAAAGAATTATAACCTTGTGTACCTTTGAAATCTCTCAGCTAAATACTTCTAAATCAAACAGAGAAAAAATCGATGGCATCTCCTGACTTAAAACAGAAGCAAAATAATTTCACTCGGTTTCATTAAAAACATACCTCTTTTTGGCTACACGTCTTCGGCCAGAACTTCAGCAAGCCTTTAATCACCTGGAAAATATTCAAATTGTCTTTTATTGTGTCAAAATAAAGCATGTTCATAGTATAGTGTAGGTATAACATAACAAATATGATATTACTCTTAGCTTTAGCAAAACGTTATATAGAAAGGATTGCTGAAACCTTTTTTTCTTCCCTAATGCAGTTCAATTAAAAATCCTCACGAACAATACAATTAGCAACTCCCTAATATTACTTTAATTAAGGAACAAACAAAAAATGTGCTCTTATGATCGCCTCTAAACCTAGACAGCAGTTTTGTTTATAATGCCTCTAGACTAGTCCAGGCCTAGGCTTTATTTCAAGAGACAGGAAAGGGAGTGTATAAGTGTAAGCAAGCACCCTCCAACAGAAAGCTTGTGGGAGCAGGGTGGGGAAAAGTGAAACACACACAAACCACTTCCCAAACCAAAATCCTGTACACTATGAGTTTATCGGATGCTAGCCTTACTTCAAACTTGTCAGCCAATGAACCTGCCAACTTATTTATTCTGTTAATTATTTCTGACTACAGAGAATCCTGATCTCTAGATTAAAAGGGAAAAATAATTATAAAAAAACGTAATGCCCTACCTCTTCTGTTAATGCAGCATCTTTCTCCAAAAACTGAACAACACAGTAGGCAAGCTGGAAAGAAAAAGAAAATGGAAAGCAAGATATTAAAACTCCAGCAACAACAGTGAAAAGTGCATGATTGATATTTAGCTCAGAGGTCCAGGGTTCAATTCTAAGTAAACGACAATTTCAAAGTTTTAAAACAGAGGGGCGTGTGTGAATTGCTTTATTTTTCATGTGGTGGATCTATGCAATATGATATGCAGTTACAGAAGTCTACTCTTCAAAAATATTACAAATGTTATACATGTTTTAGTTTTTCTTGAAAGAGACACGTTGGGCAATTTGCCAAATTGATCTAATTTAAAAGTTCTAATATATTTATTAATTGGAATTTTTACACAGAGAATGTGTTACTTGGATAACCACTCTGATGATTCACTGCTTTCTCGCTGAAATGATGCTTCGTTCGCAAAAAACGTCTTCATTTACATTTATCTAAAACTTCATTTTACAGTAGCTGATATAATGTTTGCAGAAGTGACGAAGTTTTATTTTACATCTTAACTCCTCAAATTTAAACAAGAAACAACCAACAAAAACAATCCTGGTTACTAACACATATAAAGCCTTAGTTAAGAATAAAGTATATTCATAATTATCAAGAGGAAAAAACCCACCAAAAATACAAACACAAGACTCACCTGAGCATGATAAAGACTTAAACTGCGTGACTTATGTAGAGGGATCAGAACTTTCATAAGAAACTGCCGATGCTCCACCTTCAGGGGCAGAGCAAAGCCATTGATAATGCTCCCGAGAATTTCAAGCAGTTCCCCAACACCGTTGAATTGCTCAGTTTCATAAATAAACCTGGAACAGAAAAATTATGTTTATTTTTCTTTACTTATTGAGATAATTATAATAAGCCTATGAATTTATGATGCCTTGTGAATTTGGTTACTATTTGGTCCATATCTCATTGGCTTTATAAAAATAGTAATAAAGAAAAAATGGAACGCAGTACTTAAAAAATGTCCTTTCCTGTGAGCAATATGTCCTACATATATACAATTCTTTCAGTTTCTATCCTTAGTGTACTAGACGGTTTCCATTTCAGATGATTTAAACCTTTAACATAACAATCAAATTCTTTTCTATTTAAAATTAACGAACTTAGACCTTTTCTGTTCAGCTTTTAAAAAAAATTAATTCACGGAATTAAAGGCCTAAAAGCCAGAGCATATTATCCCTATTCCAGTAGTCTAAAATGGAAAATGTTTTACTAAATTGCCTTCCAAACAGGATACTTACACTTTTCCATGCAGTACATGGTACATATAGCAAGGGGGAAAAAAATGAGTAAATTTTTTTCTGAGACACAATCTAGGACCCAACACTTATGATAACGTTTCTACCAGACTAGTACCACTGAGCAACCACTGCTACTAAACATCTTGTCCCTGAAGCTCAAAATGACTACACTCCACTTCATTTAACTTGTTTCAACATGACATTCATGCTTCCGCTTTTATTTTTTACACACATGCCAAAAAGGCAATCTTAACTCACCTGAGAAAAATATTGGTAATCTGTTTCCTAATGAATGCTCTCAAGCCCAGAAATTTCCCATATATCCTATGCAGA
>JBDFRD010074955.1:0-13940 GCA_039654405.1 Bullina lineata
TCTCTCTCTCTCTCTCTCTCTCTCTCTCTCTCTCTCTCTCTCTCTCTCTCTCTCTCTCTCTCTCTCTCTCTGTATCCATCGATCCATCTATATATCCTTCTCTTTTCTATCTATCTATCCTACCTACTATAATAATATGAGAAAAAGGACAAACTGGTTGTCCCGTCCTCCCCCCTGGCCCCCATGTCACCATCCTGTATGACCCTCCCTGTCCACACACACCCTCCCCCCCCCTCCCAGCACCCCCCAGCCAGCCTGTGCTGGTGGTCCAGTAAGAACATGTAAAGCAGAGCGGCGCCAGATCTCATCCACCTCCTCCAAGGATGTGGGTTCGAAGCTCTCCAATCGCGAGTTCCTTCAGTCTCGTGAGCAGGAGGCTCAGAAGCGAGCAGCGTGGAGGAAGGCCAGGTCGGTCTGACCCTTGGCTTGGGGCTCAACGGAGAGCTGGATCTGCAGGAGGGGGGCGGGGGCTGAGGTTGGCGTCGGCACGGAGTCTAGTTTTTGTTGTAGGAGAAGGGTTGTGATGAGGACGATAATAGCGATTGTAATAATAAGAATAACAATTGTCGTAATTGTTAATAATACCATTTGCTTCAGTGCTTTGAAAAGGTTAGCTGGGTGACAAATATTTAAAACAAATTCCTAATGATAATGAATTTATTAAAATGTGTTTTGGACATTTCACTCTGCTTTGATTTTTTTCTTTCCTTCTTTCCATTTTTGTTTTTGTTTTTAGAAAAGTTTAAAATATTTCAAAACATTCAAGCGATATGTGTATCAGCTGTTAAATATAAATTTTGTAAAGCTTTCCATTCACACCGAAAAGTAGGACCAAACATAACAACTATAAAGTTATAAAAGCATGGAGACATCTAAGAACAATAAAGCACTGCCGTATGTGTCTTACTTCCACTTGAAGATGAAAGTGTAAGTGGTCTCCCTTGTGTGAAGACCGTGGCTCAAGCCAACAGAATGAATGAGACAATGGAAACTTACCTGTGATTCAACGTCAGCCCAGCCCGTTCCTCCTGCAGGTTGTGGTAGTAGACATGTTGGCTTCCAGTAGTTCTCTATCTCCGTGTACTCTGTCCATCAACTCATCTCTCTATTCACAGTCCTTGCTTGTGCCTTGCTTTGTTTTATGATAATTTTTTTTATGAATTTTGTGAAAAAACATGAGTTGCTAAATTAGATTTTTTTTATGAATTTGGTAAAAAAAAATCATGAGTCACAAATGTTTTGTTTTTTTTAATAGTTTTTTTTCACTCTTTTGAGATTTCTCAACGTGCCAGCAAAGTCAAGTGCTTGAAATTTAGTCATAGAATGTCGTATGCTAATGAGAAAATAGTAAAATTTCCATTAAAATGAAGGTGTCTCAATTGATAATGTGTGTATTTTTTTTCTTTTACAAGTAAAATCTCCAATTTGTTTATCGTTATGTGTTGAAAGAATGTCAACTTAAAAAAAAAAGAAATGTTTTGCATTCTTTAAAAAAGCCAAGGCACAGTCAAGGATCACGCCCCCATCCGTAGTGGTGACATACTGGTGAATGTTCTTGTAATGGAATGTAGCCTCCTGTAGCTTGTCAACATACATCTCTCATCTCTCCGGCTGATGAAAACTTTGAGCCCCATTTCTTGTGGCTCCAGGCTTGACTTGTAGGGGCACTGAAGTCGGGTTTTGTCTTTTTTTCTATAGAGGTTTTTTTCAGAAATATTTGCAGTAGAAGTGTGCAAAGCCTTTTATTTCTAGGCTCATTTTATTTTATACTATACATCTATATAAAGACTCTAGTATTAGACATAACATGTCATTTTTTTTATTGCTTCTTTAAATATAAATGAATATATTTTTTCCTATCGCTAATAAAGCCAGATCATCTACCAAAGTATACTTACAGCGTCCAGTCTCATCAATGTAGGCGATTGCTTTCAGACCATTGAAGAGTTCTTGCGTTTGGGGTGACCAAAATCTAAACCGCTCCAAGTTGTCTCTAACTTATCCCTCTTAGTGCAGGCTTTAACATTTTGGAAGTGATAAGCACTCCTCAGGGAATCGCACTAAGAAGATCCAGGGTCAGTGTCAGGCCGGTCACTAAGGTGTCAAGGGAATTCCTTTCTAATCATGTAGATGGTGGAGGATGTAGAGGATGGGAAGTAAGTTCTGTACATTTGGTCTCAGATGTGTAAAGGTGTGGGAAGAGATCCTGTATGTTCCCTTTTGTTTTGTTTTAACAAACATATTGTCCATGGACTTCCACTACCCCATAGTTTGAACTTCTCTTCTGTTGAAGCATTTCTGTACTGTCTAGTTCTGGGTTGGTGCTAAGCCGTGTTTATGTCTTGCAGTTATTTTCTGTGCCGGCCATGATTAGCCAATATAACGATAACTGATCCAAAAATGATTGTCTCATTCTGGTTTGCTGTCGTCTTGTCACAGAGTTGCTGTTTTCATTTAAAATGCAGTATCTCATGCTTCGCATTTTTCATGCTTTGAAGGACCTGAGATCCCAACATTCAGAATTAAGGACCTGTGGGAACTCTGTGTCTCTCTTTCTTTCTGAACTCTCTTGCCTTTTTGGAAAAGTTTCTTCATCTTGTTTGACAGTCAAGATTTCTAGAACAGATTTGCCCTGTGTCTCCCTAGCCTGCCGACAGCTTCAGTGTAGTTTGAATTCCTCCCATGGGTCCCGGGCTTTGTGTTTAGACGTGCCTTTTTCTTTTTGTTTTCAGCTTCAAAATCATTTTTTGGGAAAAAAAGAATCATCATTTTTAGTCATTTTCTTCTTTAGGATGCTTTGCTTATGTAATTATGTAGTTTATATAATATATTATGTATTTGATATATATATATATATGTATGTAAAATAATGTACTTTTATTTCTTATTTACAGGCTGAGTACAATATGACAAAAATGTATCGTATAGAACTATATATAATAATATATGCTATTCTTTACATTTTGCCTATGATTATATTTGTATATTGTTCCCTTAAACTATTTCATTTTTGACCCATTCTATTGTGAGTGTTTTTAATTTTAAGTCAAACTTTCACGTTCATGCGTCTCTTGTTCTGTGTGTATGTGTGTGTGTGTGTGTATTCGTATTGAAATTCGTATTTGCATGGAATGCCTTCTGTATGGAGTTTCCTCCTGGTGCCAAGCCAAGCTCTGTGTGCCTTGAGGCAAGGGCTGTAGAAAAGGTTTTGGACGGCTCTGTATCCATTTGTAATGTGGACAGTAGACAGGAGCTGATTTCTATGAAAAATATAGATATAATATATATATGAAATGCTATATAGGTATTTGTTTTTCCTTGTCTCTCCGCTCTCTTTTTTTCTCTCTCTCTCTTTGATCATTTTCTCTGTCTTCGGGTCTATGCCATAATCCGTTTATGAGCTTTCTCTGTGTTTCTTACTTCTGTTTGTTTTCCCCTCAGCATGGAATCAAATTATACATGCATGAACATGGAAGACCATACTTCCTGACAACAGTACATAGACCTGGTGTAGCTGAGAAATAATTTCTTAATCAACTAGCCCGTCTGCACTTTTAAAAGTATAATGTTCTTTTTGGACAAAAGTTATTGATTTTATTACGTAAGTCTGTTGAAACAGGGCACAATTGACTTGAACTTCAGGAATATAGAAAATATGAAGTCTTCACAAATGCTGATGCGTGGGAAGGTACTTCTTTCTAAGGATCAGGGAAAATAAGGACAGAGAAAGAAAGAAAAAAGAATAACTGGCTTACTCAAATATGTTCTTCGATTTTATTTTGTTTAGTGACAAATTACAAGGGTTATGCGAGTTGCGTAACGATATTTCTTTTTATTGAAACGTACATGGGCAAAGACTATGGCCCCCAAATCCTCCTTAAGCTTTCCACAAAAATGGCTTGTACATCATCCACACAACAATGTTAATACAGTCGTCTCCACCTAATAACCCGCAGATACGATGACCGTATTCTTAGCCACAGTGGGCTCTTAGACGGATTTCAAAGAAAAAGGATGTTTGCAATTGAACAAACGCAACTCAGACTGGGGGGGGGCACAGCACGAACACATGAATGGAGCGTTGTCACTGATGAGAACAGGGCTACAGGGCTTTGCTTGCCACCACTGCTATGGCCTAGAAGTGGGCTCTTGTGCAGATAGAGTATATCGAAAAAAATCCGTTTGACACGAATGACAGGCTCTTAGGCGGAGACCACTGTACTTTAGGTATGAACAACAGAGACTTGTCATGCTTTTCTCTATGCTGTGATACCAGGTCTGACTTTCAAGTGTGCTGACCTCTAACACTTGTCTTGATTCCCTAGCTAGTGACCACTGACCAGCGGACAGACAGACAAAGAATCTAACCTGTATGTGTGGCTTATCTCCCTTGCAGGATGAAGAGTCTGGAAGCGGATGCCGTGCAGGCTCAAGCCGTCATTGCCAAGGCCCATGAGTTGTCCAAGGACTCGAACTCCGCGGGCCTGCATTCTGTGGACATTGCTTATGCAGGTAGGACCACTGTCCAGTTCCTTCAAGACCTGCAAGTCCAAAAAGCTTAACCCTAAAAGTAGATAAAGGTTGCAGGAAATCTGAACAATGTGAATGAAAATCACAAGAAAAAAGAGCTATCCTGAAGAAAACAGGGACAAACCGACGTGTCGACAATTTTTGTCTTCGAAGGGAACAAATAAGAACACCAAAAAATGGTGACACAAAAGGAGTAGTTTTTGTTTTGTTTTTATTTGTTCCCTTTCAAACATGATTAGTATGACAACGTGAAAAGGAAAGAAAAATCCTATGTCGACAAAATTTCACCAGGATATTACTGTGTCTAATCGCTGACCAAAAACTTTTTTTCCTTTGTTTATTCATAACTGATGAAAGATCGTTGTCTTTGATACTGTATCATTTATCATGTATGAGACATTCTGAGCAAAAATGACCATTATTTTATACTTCAGTTCTCAGGTTGAGAATATTTCCATTTCTTTTTGTTCCCAGATGACGAGAGTGAACCCCCTCATCCAAACCATAACGGAGATTCTAGGGTATGTACCTAGTCCGGCAGGGGTGGAGGAGACGTTAAATTTAAATGAAGCAAGATTTAGCTGGAAACCACAAGTTTTGAAGAATATTTTAAAGATGGTATTGTAAATTTTGATGTAGATTAAAAATCATGTGATCATTGAACAAGTATTTATTTATTTAAATTTCAAACTTGAGCAGCGTAGTTTGTAATATCAACTAATGAAGGATAAAATAACTTAATTTGAACCGAGCATCAAATAAAATGAATTTAATCACTGGATACTTTGGAGAAAGCATCGTTAGATATATGTTTGTTTCCTGTAAGTATGTTTTGTGAAACCATCTAACTGAAACATCCCCCGGCCCCTCCCCCCCTCCTTGTGTCCAGGTGGAGGTGACAAGGCAGCAAATGTATGGGATGAAGCTGAGGGAAACTCAGCATTGATAACTGTGGTACGTATCCAGGGGCAGACATCCAACTTTACGGGTTCGCAATAAGAAATTACGGGGAGGGGTCAGAAATTACGGTTTACGGGTAATGACGGCCAAATAATGGCAAGGATGTTATGCTTTTAAATCTCGTTGCCGTTGTGTTCTTCGTTAACTGGCATTATCCTTGTATGCGGTAACATTACTCTTTTGGGTCCTCATTTTACTGCGAATTCACCTCGTGGTTACTCCGACACAGAGATTGTCTGTCCCTGCCTGCTTGCTTCCTTATATTTCATGTTATTTTTGTAAATCCTTACAGTTCTGGAAGAAGTGATATACTCTTTGTAAATGAGATGTTTTCTTTCTTTTTCTAATTGTACTTTTCCATTTGCCCCCTGCCCCCTAACCCCTGCTGTGTGACCCCTGTGATGAAGCAGTGTGTAGATGATGACAAGTCCTAGTTCTATCCGAGTGATCCTGCCTGCAGGGACGCACCTCCTGGCTACAGTGATGGCTTCGTGACACGACACTGGAGAGCTCTTCAGGGCAGGGAACACGATTTTATCCAGTGGCGGGTACAGAAGCCAAAAAGAAGCAAAGCAGCATTTTAGTGAATTCCGTGGGATTTCTGGTGAAGCATGGGGCCTCGCTAGTCGTCTCCCCTTCCAACAGCTCGGAGCAATCAAAGCTTCCCAGGTTGTCCCCCCTGCCATCTTCATCTCTTCCTTGCACAGAGCAACTTTACATAGTGTTCGATCCACCATTGAGAACATGAGTGATATGAGATGGGCCATGACTGGGTAAAAGATCGGCATTTCTCGTATTTCGTAGGCCACCAGACCTGCTGTGCTCTCAGTATTCATTCTTCTTTTTAGATTGCATGCATTTTTATTTAACAAACAGGACAAAAAGTGCTTTTGTGCCTTTGAGAGAAATTTTATCTGGATAGGAAAAATGGTTTTTAGAAGGGGTGGAGTGGGAAGTGGCCGCTAATATTATTTTATATAAAAAAATAAGAACCAGCAGCAAGAGTTGAACTGAAACTTGCTGATTTTACCAGAACACCAACGTTATTTTTTAAAGCATGAATTTATTGTTAATAGCATGTTTTTAAAACTTGTGGTTTTTAATACTGAAGTCATCCACTGAACAGATTATATATATTCTATGTATAGCTTTTTTCAATTTTTGTCTAATTTTAACAAATCGAATGACAAGGTGTATACCAAATATAGGGTTTTATGAATTATTACGCACATTCCCGTAATTAATCAGGGGAGATCACTATTAGCCATATACGGAGCTAGTGCTTGCATCGAATACTGCAAAAGTTGAGCACTTTTGACAATTTATTGCATTTTTTAAACAAATATTATTTTAATCCAAGATTAAAAAACACATTTATTTTATGCATCCTCCTTGAGAAAGGTATTCATGAAATTAAACTATAACAATGGGGTCGAGTTCAAACAATTTGAAATTTCCCTTTTACTAGCATTATTTGTGTTTTTTTGAATAACATTTTATTTATCTTTCTGTTTAATCCTTTATGAAGAATGCTTGCTTAAGGACGTAACATATCATCCAAACATGTATAAAGGAACATTGTCTTGCACTGCTTGCAATTTCTATTTTTTTTAACAACATATAAAACGTAATTTGACGTATCTGGAGTGAATTCACCATTCTCCTCATGTACTGTTATCTCTCCTCCACATTAGCTTTGTGAATTCAAACAGAATCAAGATCTCCCCCCCTCCTGTTGGTCATGAGTATATTGACTACAGCCATGAGTTAGAGTTAAGCACAGAAGAACATAACGGGTGAACACATTTTTTTTTTTTTTAAATTTTTGAATTGCATCCCAAAGAGCAATGATTTCTGTTTGCAGTACTTTGGAATTTTTACCCACAGAAATATTTTCTTTCCAGTTTACGTAACAAAATCTTCATTTTTGTTTGCTTTTGTTTTATTGTTTTTATTCAATTTTTGACAGAACTAACATCCTCTTTTGTAGCAGTTGAGGTAATAAAAACGTACTTCTAACGCAAGCATTCAGCTTACAATGCAAAAATTGCTGGTCCCTTTCGTAGACAGGTGTAATTAATCACCTTTCGTAGACAGGTGTATTTAATTAGTTACTGAACTGGTGAATTCCTTTGCTTTCTTTCTTCTTACTTCTATCCGTGCCACGGGCATGAAACTCTGCACTATTATCAAAGACATTGTCAAAGAGAATCGTAGACCAGTAGACAGACAGGCGTCTCATCCTCCTCATAGCAACTAATCACTGGATGAAAATGTCAGCCCACAACTTATGGACTGTATGACTGTGGTCTCACTCGTTTCTCCCCGTGGCATCGCTGCGGTTCACGTCTGGCTGTCATGTCAGTTGGCCAGGTAATCTTGTGCAGGAGTGATGTCAGCTGTGCTTGTGGTTGGCTTCTGCTTCATGTTGCAGGTCTGGGGCAGTGAGCTTGTACGTACACGAAGGCACCCAGTGACTAACTATTGTACAGTTTGAGAATTTGGACATTTACTGTGAATTCATTCTAGACACGTGATTATTATGATTATTATTGTTATTATTATGATTATTATTATTATTATTATTGTTATAATTATTGTTATTATTATTATTATTATTATTATTATTATTATTATTATTATCCATGAATTGTTCTGTTACCTGTGCCAGACAAGGTGTTAGTTTTTTCAATTGTTGATTTTTGTTGGTTTGTGGATTCAACTCATTGAGACTGCTATGTAGAAATGTGTGGGACAAACTTTCACCACTTGGCACAGAATAAGGCAGATTTCTGCATCGGCAATTCACTCTTTTTCCCCTCCTTTTTTTTCATTTTTCTCCAGTATCAAAGATATCCACTGAAAACTGAGTAGCTCCTGATTTTGCATGCAAAGTACAATCTCATATACTTTATTGTAACTCACAAAATTATCCTATTTGCTGATAACCAATGTTCTTTCCTTTTTTATGCCTTTTCGAATTATTATCTTTCGAATGTAAATTTTTTTTCTCTTGTTTTTATAATTTACAAATTTTTTAAAAAAAAGGAAAGTTTATCTTAGTAACAGCAGTTGGTGAATTTTTCACGAAATCCCAAAAGAGTGCCGACTTTTGTCTAGACCTAGCACAGATATGGTAACTTTACGAGGAGCCGTCAGAAATTACATTTTATGGACAGTTTCGGTAAAATTAAGGTGAGGATATATGCTTGTAAATTTCATTGCCGTTGCGTTCTTCATTACTCTTTTGGGTCCTCATTTTACTGCGAGTTCAGCTCGTGATTACTCCAAGCCTCAGATGGGGTTAGCATGTCTAGACCTGGCAGTCTCAATGAGTTTGAAGTTCGTTGGTTGACTCGTTCACCCATTGTTTGCCAGCTTCATTGCTTTGAACTCCTGTCATTGAGATCCCGTGTGGACTGATGATGTTTGCCATTTGCTTGTGCATTGAACGGTTCTTGTTTAGTTTTGAATGAGCTGCCCGCAGTGAAAGTTTTGTGATGGAAGTGTTTGTCTGTGTGTGAATGGACGAGAAGTGTGGAATGAAATGGAATGTGTTCACTGTTTGAAAAGAGAAAATTTTTATTTGTTTTTAGCTCCAAAGACACAAATCTACACAATTTGTAGGTACGGATTTTTAAAAATACTTTCCCACCAAATTGGCCAATTTTTCTTATTGATCGTATAAAAAAATTGGCCCATAATTTGTACATAAATTTAAATATACTAAGAATAAACACCAACCAAAATCAAGTAGAGAATGTGTGGTTTTATTAGATTCATCTCTTAAATCAATGAGCTGTCATAAAACTAGAAACTTTTATTTTTTTAATTCTATTTTGTTGTTGAAGTTTTAATCACAATCACAGACATTTACAGTTGAATGCTTTGGATAAACAGAAAATACAGCAGTGGAAAACGTGCACAAACACTTTCAATGGTTTCAAAACTGTTTTCTTGTCATGAAAAAAAGAGAAGAATTCCTCAGTGTGAAGAGTGGATTCAAGTCTGTCCTTGTGGAGTAGGGTTGTGTGTTCTCAATGAACTCCTTGTTTTGAACTAAAGGTAAAGTGTGACTCGGGCATGCATTCAGAGAAGCTGTCTAGGTATGCTGTCCGGTCTCTGTGGTGAGTTTTGCAGCTGCTGTGGAAACTGCATGTAACAAGTTAACTAATGATTTTGAAAAAAGATATCTTGGGAAATTTTTTTTTTTGAAATTTGAAGTTGAGGTAAACTACTTTTTCAACACTAAGTTTGGGAAATTACATCATTTCAGTAATTGTTCTTGTCCAAACGAGAATAAGACGTTGAGGAAAGAAACAAGAGATCATTATACAGGTGGGAATCCAGTAGCATCTGTTCTACTTCAAGTCATTGAAACTGAGATAAACACTGGTCACCTGGGCCTTGGACTCCATGGCTTGAAGCAAACAGTAAGAACCTGAGGCATCCCACCAACTTGATCAAGTAGTGCAGAGTAGAGTCACTGTGAAAGCTTGTCTTATCTGTGGGACATCTGACTGTGTATTAGTGTCAGGTTCAGAATGTTTTGTCATTGTGTGCGCATGTGAGTGTGACTTATTTTGAATTTTGTATGACAGAATGGGCGTGGTCTGTTGTCACCTGTTGATTGACAGAATGGGCGTGGTCTGAGGGCAGTGGGGATCTGTTATTCCATGCAGTTGTAAGTGGAGTGTTCATGTGAGTTGTTGATTCATACTTATAGATATATTTATAAATATACATTATATATATATTATGTATACACTTATAAATTATTCGTGTACAGATCATGAGAAGAAAAAAAGGTTTTGTACAAATTAACTCGAATGCGAAAGCTTCAAATATTCTTTCCAAGGGCAGAGAACTGGAAAAAGATTTTTAAAAAGTGATTTAGTTTAGTTATGGAATAATTTTATCTGATTCGTTTGTTTATTCATCCTCTCCCTTTCATTTTTAGATAATTTATACACCTCATGTTTGCTGTCGTGCAAGGTGTTAAAAAAAAAATAATTGATGAAATTGTCGACTGTTTTCCAAGTTTGCTGTTGGCTGGATGTTTGACGAATTCTCTTCTGCTCACTCGTGTGTTCAGTTTGATTCCCTATTGTTCATTGGATTAAATGTTTGTATACACCAATGCACTTATGACCTTGCCTCTTGCGTGGAGTGTGTTACTAGCTAGACGTGTATTCAAGGACGTCTCGTGACAATGACCTTGACTCTGGTTGTGTGCCGTAATCTTTGGGGGTGTGGGGGGTTTTGTCTAGCTAGTTGACCGTGTCCTGTGTCCAGATTAGTTGAGTCGGTTCTGAAGGATGTGGAGGATGCAGGCAATTCTATGCTAAACTTTCTTTTTGTTCTGCCTGTATCTTCTCACATGTTGGGATTTCCTTTTTTTTCCGCTGAATTTGGCTTTGAAGTAAATTCAATGCAAGCAACGAGGTCATCACAGGGTTCTCATTCAGACTCAGATTGACTCATCAAATTGTTTCGGTTTTTTTTTCTTGCATTATCACTTTCATTATTTTTGTATTTTTATAGTGAGACAAATCACATTCAGCCTTGAAAATCTCTCCTTCGTAATTAAAAAAAACAAAAAAACCTCGCAAGAACCCAGCATTGAGATATTTCCAATTTGTTCACACGTGGCAACTGTTACTTCTTACCTCCCTTTATAAGGGGGGCTGTTGAACGTTGAAGTTGTGTTGAGAACTTGATTCATTTCATGCTTTTTTTTCATTTGGTTTGGTTTAATATGCTTCAGTATTTTTACAATGTACATATAAGGAAAACAGACACACCATTCAAGTGGTGCGTTTGTTGCCTATCGTCTTAGTTTGATTTTTTTTTTTTTTTTTGCCTTTTAAACTTTTGCTTTGATTTATGCAATTTCCATAAGGAATTGACTGATATGCTTAGAAATCTGTTCTTTTCTCGTGTAGCACGCAGCCTTGAGTTGTCCTGATGTCGGTGCATGCCCCATCATGTGCGTTGTTCTTCATTTGTGCTATTGTAGTATTTGTGGTTCTCCCTGTTTCGCTGCTCTACCACCTTCTTTCCATGTTCAAGTGAGTGAACAGCACTGTCTAAATGCACTCCTGTAGACATGTTCATCATTATTCCAAAACCCTTGATTTCTTCAAAACGGTTTGCACTAGAACAAATAATTATGCTTACTGCTCCATTTTGTCCGATTCATTTGTGTTTATTGAAACTCCCCCTTTCCCCGTTTCTCCCCCCCTCTGCCCCCGTTCACCCTACCAGTCACCACCATCATAGTCCATTGGCCTGATAGTGCCCAGTAGTTGAATCTCAGTACCTGATTCAGTCGGTAGGTTTCTTCCACATTTGTTCAGTTTTAAATTGGTTTCGGCATATTCAACACCCCATCCCAATTCCATTTTTATGTCCAGAATGTTTTCAGAGAAAACAAAAAAAAGTCTGCACGTTTTCTCTGTTGTGTAGAAATGTTCCCAGCCTTGGAGCACTTGCTACAATGATTTATTTCTTTTTTTTTTTTCCCAGTTTTACTTTTGTTTTTTCCACTCCAAGCACTGTGGACTCCACGCTTGCCGAGCTTGATTCAGTTCAACTTTTTCTGTAGCTTTGAAAAAAAAAAATTCTCCAGATGAAACTGAAACTGTTTTTGTGGCTTCCTGTGCAATACAGCCGTTTTGGTTTCATTATGTGCTAGTCTGGCATACCACCAAGTATTCGTCTGCTTGTCCGTGCGTGCGTGTGTTTGTGTGAAAGCGTTTGTTCTCCTGTCCTGTCCCTCCTCCCAACTATTTCAATAAACTCCTTTACTTGTGACCTCGGGCGTTTTTTTGGTTCTTTTTTGTTTAATCTCATTTTATTTATTTTGTTCTCTTTTGTATTTCTCTTCTTTCTTTTTTCATGCTTCAATTTTATTTTATTTTAAATCTCATTGCTCAGAGTCAGTGTGTAGGTAGGTGGGCCCGTTGTTAATGGAATGAGAAATAGAGAAAGAAGCTGCAGGGAAGTTGGCCTGTTGTTTCCACGAGCCCTGAAGTCGACTTTTGTTGTTTGTACCAGCCACTGAGCTCTCTTTCTCACCTATGTGGTCATGTGACCTACACAGTGTGCATTCTGTTATGTACAGGAAGGAAGACACTCGCGACGTGTAGGTTTGCTTGTGGCGGTCGAGTTGAGGTACTCAGTTCCATTAGGATGAAGTTTGTCATCATTCTTCAGTGTCAAGCACACTGGCATTCACACAGACAAACGAAAGTAAGGCAAACATGAGTTTTGAATATATCTGTATTGAATTAGTACTACATCCCTAATACAGTGGGCTACATGGAACTCCCTCAAGCCTTGCAACTGAATATCATTTAGAAAACGATACAAGGTCAGACATGCCAACCCTGTTTGAGGCTTGGAGTAATCACTATCTTAAGTCGCAAGAAAATGAGGACCCAAAAGAGTAATTTTACTGAGTACCAGGATAATGCCAGTAAACAAAGAACCCAATGGCAATGACATTTTTTCATTGTGTCCTCACCGTAATTTGATCTTAATTTCTGACGGCAAACCCGTCAAGTTGGCATGTCTGCAAGGTTATAATGATTTCGGCTGAGGTGGATCATAAGATCAAGTGATCGATAAAATTGGAAACATTTTACCAACAAATACAGCAATTGGATAAAACATGGTTCATAAAGTAGGACAAGAAGGAGCAGGGAGGCATGTGTTTATATGTTTACTTTTCATGTCAAGCCAATTTCTGCCAATGCTCAAAATAATGGAAGGGAACACACATGCATCCTAAAGTGCTTGAAATCATCTTTATTTTGATATACAAGGAATTAGCAAGAAAACATTATAGCCACAGAAACAAGGTGGTGACATTGAGCTATTTCTGGATTTTTGGCCCATGAGTTTCACCATCGCGGTGGGTTTGAGTGCTTACACAAAAGCGTACATGTAGGCTATAGATCTATACATGGTCCAATGACACAGTTCAACACCTGAATCCGTTCAAGAAAATGCTTGTGTGTAAGTGTGTGCATGTGCGTACACGGCTTGCTTAGAATACAATGAGCCATTTTCCATCCCTCCCTATATTTCTGTACTAAGAAATGGATGAAAGAGAAGTCCCAAACATTTCATTAAAAGTGATTCCGAGTCTGAGTATATAATCATTGCACCGAGTTCTGTTTGAGTCTCCGTCGGCGATATCAGATCTGACAGAAACAGGACAGGAGAACTGACAATAAATAATTAAAATAACCTGACAAGATAAATTTGAGTCTGTTGTACATGTATAATGTAAGTGATCAATTCCCAAGTTTTAACAAAATATGAACCTGAACTAAAATGAGAGCAGCAGTAATAGTTTAGTAATACCTAGGCCCATCAATAACTGCAGTAATATGTAGTTTAGTAATACTAGGCCCATCAATAACTGCAGTAATATGTAGTTT